>CABFOQ010033007.1:0-10041 GCA_900660455.1 Gephyroberyx darwinii
CTCACCTCACTTTTCTGAAAAACACCCCCCCAACCTTAAACAGTTAATTAGCTTTGTATGGCCCTACTCTAATACTGCCAATTGACAATGTTTATCATGTCATTGAACATGATTGTATTAAAATCATTAGCCTAGAAAACTGACAGTTGAACTGACAAGATATTCTGTTACAACTGACACTATAATGACACTAAAACTTAAAACTGACACTATAATGAATGGTGTTTAATTAAATTTGAATAATAATTAACGAATAATTGAATAATGCATAAATACAATATTTGAATATATCATTAAACAAACCTTTCCCCTATTATGCTGCCACAACATGGAGACCACCAACTGAGGGCCATATTTACTAAAGGTTTGCAGTGGCGCTAATGCAGTGGGGCTAATGTACTTGCATGCAAAAAAATGCAGGTTTAGATCTACTAACCTGTGCGCACAAGCATTTTGCACATGGAAATTGGGTAGACATTTTTAGCATGTTTTACCCAATTAACGTATGTAATATATTTTGAGGAGTTAATGATGGAAGGATGCAAAAATGGAGGAGATTATTGAAATGGATCACATTCATTTACTAAACCAAAACGTGGATAATTGGACACAGCAATTAATGTTCAGAGGAAGCACATCTTAACTTCTCACCCTGAGAAGCCATGGCTATTTGTTCAAACCCAGAGGAAAAGGCTTTTGCTCAGAATCGTCTTTACATCTTTTAAGAAACAGGGAAGATCTCAATTATGTGATCACGTACATCTGAAATGTTTCTAAATCCCCCTAACAGAGATAACAGAGAGAATAAATTCTTGAGATCAATTTTAAGATGCTAACATGTGACGTATACAATGGTAATAAGCTCATACTATATGGCTTCAATAGGAAAATGCAACAGTATGGAAAAACTGGGACTGTCTCATGCATTCAGACAGTTGAGTTAATTGACAGTTATTTAAGGTCATTTGGAGATTTCTTGTTTTGATCAGAGTGAGGATAACGATATGTGGTTGTTTCTCTTGAGTTGATTTTGAGGAGAAAATGCCTTTAATCTCATTTTAGTTAGCTAGGCAAAATTAAAGGTATGACATCTATTCTTGGATTTTGCTTTCCTATAAGAAGGCACAGCTGGCAGAGAATATAACAAAGGTAAAAATAAGAAATAAAAAAAGAGAGAGTGTTCCATTTGAGAGTTACTCTCTTTCAAATGTCAGAGGATGAGATTAAAATAAAGCATCATGAAAGACTTTTGCCATACCCACATGGGCAAACCTTTATCTGGGGGCTTCTGGTTCAGCTACAGTGGGGAGATCACAGTCTGCGCTCTCACATATTGCTGTGAGAGCAAAGCTGTGGTGTGTTGGACTAGGGTAACACCTTAGATATTTTTGTAAATGGTGGTAATTAGACTGCCTCTTAGTAGTTACAGCCCTGTACATGGTACATCATTGCATCGTTGTGACGGATCCTGGAATTTAACCTTTATGGTTGTGACGACAAGGTGTTACTTTGCCACAATGTTATGACAACGTAATCAGACAATGTAATTTGCTTGAAGGAGTGAGGAGTGGCCAAATGACCTCACTTCACAAAAATGTCTTCACTCTGAAGGTCTAAAATCCAAGCTGATTCTCACAAGGACAGAAGTATCAGAACACACGCACACACACAGATACACAAACATGTGTATGTGGCAAGTCCCAGACAGGCAGTGTTGTGATTGGAAGTGACAGAGGTAGCAGTTCTGCCCTTCTGTAGACATGCAATAAACCAACAAGTCATTTACTTTGCAAAGACTGAAATCCTCATCTGGACACCACTGCCTCTCAATCAATGATGCAGAAGGGGATAAAGTGTGTGTGTGTGTGTGTGTGTGTGCGCGTGCATGCGTGCGTGTGTGGATAGCTGCCAAACCACACTGTTTTTTTGTTTTTTTCCAAATGTCAGCATTTTAGTGAAGGCTAACATTAGGGGGCCAAAAACCTCCCTTGAGTTACTTTGTCAGTCTGTGTGTCCATAGAGTGTGTGCATGGTGTGTATTGAGTCTAAGACTAATTGAATGCATATGTCCCAGAAAATAACTGGAAACAAGCATCCTGGCTGTCTGCTCAACTCCACTCCACCTCTATGCATGGATGGAGATAAGACTGACAGACGGAGAAGAAGAAAGAGATCGAGAGAAAGACAGACTGAACAACCAAAAGAGAGAATCTGCAGACTTGCGCCCTCAGACTGGCACAGCTAAGGGCAGCATAAAATTATGGTTAGCAACACCATCACTCCAAGACAACATCCTTCCTGTGTGTGTGTGCGTGTGTGTGCATGTCTCAGAGACAGAGAGAGATTTATGCACTCCTACTCCAAAGAAAGTGAACCAGCAAATAAACTGGCACAATGCACATATTTTTGCATTGTGCCTTTGACACTCAAAACACACACACACACACACACACACACACACACACACACACACACACACACACACACACACACACACGTGACACAGCATTGGAAATCACCACACAGTAACCTGACATGAGCATGTAATCAAATTAGTAAGTGGCTTTTGCTGACTGCTCAGCTCTGCAAGGTGACATTGACACAAAACCATCATTTAACCTTTTAACATGGCATATTGCAACCAATACCCCCCAACATTGCCGTAGACGACACACAACCTGACTAAAAAAAAGGCCATCGTGTTTTGACCTCTGCATTGATAGCACGACAAAACCACTCATCAGTTCTGAAAGTCATACGGTGAAGGACAATCGCTTAAGAGACTAAACCACCATATTTTTTTCCTCAGTTCAAATGCATTGCATATCTCTTAATATTACTCCACACTGTTCACCATATCAGTCCAGTCTGTCCTACTTAATGGTTCCCATTGATTGTTAATACGGTTCCAAAGTGACTGTGTATTCTCTTATCACATTTTTTTTCTTTTTCAGTTTTGCAGAGGATGTGTTTATAGAAGGAACTGAAGCCACTGAGTAGTCTCCGGGGTTATGGCTGACGTATGAACAGTTTCTACTTGCGCACATTGCATAGGTGGAAATGGCGAACCTGACCCCATAACAGCATGTAAGAACATTTTCAATCTTGTCCAAATTATACTTCCATATACAACATATTCCACTCAAAAACAACAACACCATTGTCAAAATGACAAATGCCTTCCATTTGAAAAAAACAAAAGCTTTCTGTGAACAGAGCGCTTGCTCACCGCTGTTTAGGACACACTTTTGAGTTTCGCTCTGAAGTTTTGATTCGTCACTTCCTGCATGGAGAGGATTTCCCACCAGTGACCGTACCTGACACCAGAATTTAATTTGGGCAAATAGGGTGAGTCTATGGCATCTCAATTAGTGGGGAGTGGAAGCTCTTTGTTGCAGCCCCTCTTTAGGCTTATAAGACCGGCTGTAATTTTACATTAAAATCTAAGGCTCTAAGTGTCTGAGATGAGTGGAATTGAAATGATTTTGGGTAGATGTAAATTTATTGCTTGTGATTGAATAAAAGGAAAAAAGACAATTAATAGTCTTTTAATGGGCCCAGTTCTCACCTTGTGTGGAAACCCTTTCGGCCTGTTTTTCGCCACTGCCTGTGTGAATAGGTAATCAATGAAATCTGAGCTGAACTAGGGCATTACTCTGGTGGGCCAGAAACAACCAGACATACAGTGATATACAATACTGGCTTCTCTCCTGCCAAACACTCCACCACTGTAATGTCTTCGGGTTGCAGAGGCCAATTGTAGCTTTTCCTGCGTATATTTCTGGGCACTGCTGCTTAAATCCCCCAACTTTTGACCTTTTCAGCCTGCTACTTTCTTCCCTCTCACCCAGGAGGCAACTGCTGTTAATCCTCCAACAGAACTGAAGAATTAAACACACTCATTGAACATGGAATGCAACTAAATAGAGAGAAGTGTCGAGCGATAGAAGGGGTCATCTTTCAATGGCAAGTTACTGGCTCAGCATTCTAGCCTCAAACATTACCCATACACAGAGAAGAGAGAGAGGAGAGATAGATGTAGGGAACATATTGGCAAGAATTAGAGTTTAAAAGGTGGAAAACAATGCTTATATAACAAAGACAGAGAGGACATCCATAGGTCACTTCAGGTGGGCAGAAAGAGAGGATTGTTTTTCAGGGCCAGAAATATCGCCCACTACCAATAGTATTACAGTTTTCTTCCCAGTTTTGAGCTGGAGTAGTTTTCTGCTCCAGCTCAGCTACCTCAGGCAGCCGATCTATGAGAGGCCGAAGTGGATTCTTGCTCTGCACAGTTGGAAGCCTTGTTCACAATTTGCTGTTCTGCTGAGAAACGCTTTACATTGAATGCTTGAAAAGCCATCCGAGTTTTAGTGACACTTCCCTCACCAGATGTTCAGATGTCCCCTTGAATGCAACATGACAGAAAAACTGTCCAGACCTCGCTGACAAAGCCACAAGCTAGCCAGGTGGAATCAGCACAGGGCCAGACACAAACTTAATCAAAGAGTAGTGCCAACATAGTCCATAAGATATGGCATGATCTGGCTAAGCATGTGCAGCAGGGCAGGAATAATGCTTTGAATTTACAGGCTATGACACACAAAAAAATGTAAGCCCGAGCCTGCTATGTAGACAGCATGATATTACCATGGGTGGAAAGAGAGGACTGTAATGCAAGTTGACAGGTGTTGGTTTCACCTTTGTCATCGCTGTTGTCATCATTCTAGTCTTTTTTTTAATGTTATTTGAACCTATCTCACAGATCTGTTTTCATCATCTAAGCCATACAAGACTAAGAGAAATCCTTGATTAATCACAATCATCATCATCATCATGGTAATAAAAGCGTACTTTTGTGTCTATCCAGAGGATGAGTCTCATAGCCTCCACCTCTAATGAGCTCTCTGCAGCTCATTTAAACTCTGTAACAGCAGGGACTCTATAAAGTGAACACTTTTTCCTCACCTGTGAACTGAACCTGAGAATTGAATTGAATTTTCCCTGTGGACACCTCAAACTGGAGAGGTGGTGAAAGTAAAGCCTAACTATGCCTCCACAACTCGGCCACCAAAGTCGCAGGCAATTACAAAAAAATGAACACAGCAAATGAAAGGTTTTCCATTCTGCTCAGAGCAACCGGTTGCCTTTGAACACCGACATTTGCATGTGTTGAAAGTTCTCAACACCGGGAAGTGCTTTCACCTCGAGTGCATTTTGAGTGTTGTTAGCAGGAATATAAACTTTCTTTGGAATAATATTCCCTGTAGCATTAACAAAAACTGAAGGATCTTGTGAAGCTGGGGTGGAGGTGGGGATTTCAAGGTCTATTGCTGGGGCCATATTTCTGAGCCCATATTTCATCCATGGCTGCAGCTTTTAACTTGCAGAAGTCATTAGTTTGAGACTTCCCAATGGACGTGAGCAATCAGCCACTCTCTACTCCCTTGAACTAACCAAGACTTCCACAGCACCTGCGTTAATAATGTAGCGTGCATGAGTCTCTGTTTCCACAGCAACAAATCTTCATATGTCTTAAAGGGGAATTCCGGTATTTTTAAACCTGGGCTCTACTACTCCAAAATTGGCGTTGATACCGCAAAGTAGGTCCAAAAACTTTAGCAATTGCTCTGTTAGATCGCCTCAGCCGGCAGTCGTGAAATGGGCTCAATGGCTGCAATGTAATCTGTAGGGGCAAGTGCGTGCGATCAAACTACGTCCACTAAAAGTGCTTGTTTTTGCCACTGACTGGTGCATATTTTTCAAAGTCTCGCTCTAAAATCTCGCGAGAGGGAGAGTTGTTGCAGGAAGAGGACGGTATAAATGTGAGTCCGAGTTGGAGAGAGGAGTTTGTTGTGTTGGAGTACAGAAAGTGGAGGTTCGAGCTTTTATTTTTTACCCAAAGAAAAAAACAACAATGGTTCGTTTTTGTGCATTTCCAAATTGTGCCAACAAAATGTCGAGGAACACTTCACGCAGCTTTCATGGACTACCTTTGTCAGATATGGAAACGCTGAAGTTGTGGCTAGTTGTGCTACAAATGGATGCTAACACTCCGGTCCAAACACTGCACCTGGCAGACCATCGGGTCTGCAGTGACCATTTTGACCAGGATGACTACTGCCAGCCACAGAGGAGGAAAAAATGCTATCCCAAAGCACTTTTACCTAAAGAAAAATGCTGTTCCAAGAGTGGAGATACCTGCTGCAGACAGAGTGGAGGTAATTTTATTAGCTAAATTATTGTGTTGACCTGGCATTGGTAACATTAGTTACACACGAAAGCATGGCAGGATAATGGCGACTGAATCGTGACTGATCTATATCGATTAATTTCTCCTTTTCTCTCGGACTCGCGTTCATACCGTCCTCTTCCTGCAACAACTCTCCCTCTCGAGATTTCAGAGCGAGACTTCTTGAACGAGACTTTGGTTTTCTGGATAAACAAAGGTGAATTTCTGTAGTGATCCTTTCCATAATGTTGTCAGACACTTGTCAGACACACGATTAAAAATATGCGCCAGTCAGTGGCAAAAACAGCAGTTTTAGTGGACGTAGTTTGATCGCGCGCACTTGCCCCTACGGATTACATTAAGCCCATTTCGCGACTGCCGGCTGAGGTGATCTAACGGAGCAATTGCTAAAGTTTTTGGACCTACTTTGTGGTATCAATGACGATTTTGGAGTAGTAGCCCAGGTTTAAAAATACCGGAATTCTCCTTTAACTATCCCTTGGCCAGTTAAGGCTGCAGGTTTTACTAAATACCAAGGTAATCAAAGTGTGTGGGATAGAAACTGTCCAGGGGAATCATGCTAGATGGAAGTTCAATGAGTGCGTCTGAATGCCAGACTAAGAGTTACACCTTCAAAATTTACATCTGAATCAATTTGTGGATGGGTATCTCAGAGGAGCTGGATCAACTCCAGCATTATCATCAGTGGTAGCTGATGGTATCACTGATGTGTGTTTAACAAGGCTCTTGAGTTGGGCTGATCCTTTTCACTGCATGAAAAAAAAGCCTTGCTGATTAGCACTCTCCATGGCATAAGCCAGTTAGCCTGAGAGGGGTGAGGAGGTCTTGCACAGTGCTGCATCATCTGAAGGGCCCTCTTCTAAAATGTCTACACTACAGCACAGCAGCAAGGGCCACATGAGTGGGAGACACACCGATAGAGTGTGAAAACAGCAATTTGGTCCACTGACTGACCGACTGAGACAAACAGACTGGTCTGTAGCTGAAGAAGACAGAATGCTATAGCAGCATGGTGGCTTCTTGAGTGAGACAGATGCAGAGCGACCAGAGGGAGATGGAGTGAGACAGCAGCTTAGACAAATATGCTGTATTACATTTAGAGTAAGAGAGAGCCAGAAAGAGAGAAAGACACAGTTAGCCTCATCTTTGTCAGTGCAGAGTAGCACTGAAGTAAAGCAGCATTCCAAAGCTCTCTCATGCACCACAACAGAAAGCATATTTCAAGGTTCTGTGTCTCTGAGAGCAGGCACTGTATAAAAACACAGTCATTTCCCAGATACACTCTATAAGACCGGGCGATCAATGCCCACCATTCACTCCGGACTGAATGTTTGAAGAACAGTGAACTTGGATAGTTGAACTTGAATGGTTCCATATTAGTCTTACAGTCTGTAACATTACATTACATTACATTAGTCTGTACATTTTAAAAGGAACACAGGAACCATTTTGATGGACAAGATTATTCTCATCAACTATGACACCCCAGCATTCAGAGTGGTAACACAAAGGTCCACTTGAGCTGGAGGGTCTGGTAAGTTTGTTGTACTCCCCACTTCAGTGGGTAAGAGTTAGCATTAGCATAGTCCTGCAGGTTTAATTGAAACTATTCATCAGTGAGGACAGCCAAGGTGTCAGCACCATTAAAATGAACCATACATCATTGGAGGCAAACATGATATTAGCACATTCTAACATATGCTCCAGGGCTTTGGCTTGCTGCCCAATACAGGGGAATGGAGTATATGCAAATATGAAGTAAGTTTAGTATTGACATTCTGCCCCCCTAAATGTACGCGACATTTTTCATTCCCCTCTTTCTCCTTGACTTTCCCACCCTCTCCCCTTCAGCCTTTCCTCTGATTACCTGATACATCATGCCCTCTCCTGTCATCTCATCTCTCTGTTCCTCTGCCTTTATTCCCCTCCCATCTACCTCTCATCCTCTCCACCATCAGATTCTTCAATAGACCCCCTTCCAACTCCCTCATCCATCCGGACCAGCCACAGAGGGATCAGATCTTTGAAATGGAAGCCAATTGTCTGGAAGAGGAGGCACTCCTTCATTTCGCCACAGCTCAGCTGACACGGAGAATGCTGGATGACGAAGCTCACTGCTGAACAATGGTGACGGCTGAGTGTTATGAAGGAGGGGAGGAGGGAGGATGAGGGGGAAGGGGTTGATGTGTAAGGAAGATGGGCGAAGGAAGGAGAGATCAAGTAGTCGGGGGTGGGCGCATTGCCATGGTGCTCAGTGCTGTTTTCAACACATGGCCATGCCATGTTGGCTCCACATAAAAGCTTATGCCAACTCCACACACACAGATACATACACACACACACTGTGGCCATGAGTTGAAGTGGATTTCATCATCATCATTTTCACGTTTCATTTTTTTTTTTTTAACTCAGATGCATTAGACGAAATGTAGCTGGGAGGCATGTGACAGGAAAGTTGCCATTTTAATTTTTACCCCCTCTGCCGGCCTGGGGAGGGTGTAGACTACCACATGCCTCCTCCGGTGCATGTGGAGTTGCCAGCCGCTTCTTTTCACCCGACAGCGAGGAGTTTCACCGGGAGGGCGTATCGCTTGTGGAGGAACACGTTATCCCCCCCAGTTCCCCTCCCCACTGAACAGGCGCCACGACCGACCAGAGGAGGCGCTAGAGCAGCGACCAGGCGTATATACCCTTCCAGCTTCCCACCCATAGACTCGGCCAATTACAAATACTAAAACATATAAGAACCTAAAACCTTGAGAGAAAAGTACAGTAAATATTATAAAAACTGAAGGCTAGCATCAGTTATAATGATATGCAATGGAATAAAAATGTCTTTAGTCACTTTTTAAAAGTGGACAATGAATCAGATAACCGTACATCCAGGGGAAGGTTATTCCAAAGTCTAGGGGCAGCAGCAGCAAATGCATGATCACCCTTAGTTTTAAGACAAACATGAGGGAAGGCTAAAAAGATTCTGATTTGATGACCTGAGCAGTCACAGAGTTGTAAGCAGTGGCGGTTGGTGCATTTTTCCATATGACTGCCACCTTGTGGCTTAAAATGTACTTTTTGAACATGAATTTTGCTCTTCTCTCCTTGAGAGATGCAAATTTCTCAATGACTCTATGGTTAAAGTCAGGGATGTCTTTGACAAGTTTCTTCTCTATAGAGAGCATGGCCAATGCATTGAGACGATCCTGTAACATTGTGTTTCTGTGGAAGGTCTTGATTCTCTTCAGTGTTGAGAAGCACCTCTCAGCTGTAGTCATAGGAGTTGTGATGAGATGTTAGATGTTCCCTTAAACACTGTAGCATTCTGCAGATGTTCTTGTAGAACTACATCTAGTGATGCTACAAAATCCACCAATCCCCTAAAAACTCCAGGATTTTCTGAGCTTTCACTTTCATCATAGCCACGCAGGGCTAGCTCAAAGGCACCACAGAACTTGAGAACTTTTGGACAGGATGTGCCTGTTTTTGTCCACCTCATCATTATGTTTTCGGATCCCTATTCTGTAGCCTTCGTCAAGCTGACCAGCTATGTTTACTTTCCCAAACATGGCTAGTCACATTGCATTTTCCATGTGGACCCTTGTTTGTTCATGCTTTTTTGTTTTTTCTGATATATGCTTTAGGTCATTCAAACCTGTGTGAATCCATGCTGGGTCTGATCCTGTAGTTTGAAAAAGGATGCAGGGAAAGCAAAATAAAGCATTGGCGTCACTGCATGCAGTTAGCCAAGCCTTCTTCGTAAACCAGCTCCTTGAAAACAACCGAGTATATTG
>CABFOQ010033032.1:9676-21316 GCA_900660455.1 Gephyroberyx darwinii
CACACACACACACACACACACACACACACACACACACACACACACACACACACACACACACACTCACACACTCACCCTCCACAGTCCCCTGGTGCCCTCTGTCTGGTAGATGTTGATGAAGTTGGACATCATGCTGCCTTGCAGCAGGCTGCCCTGGGCCTGCATCCTGATCTGGAGCAGACAGACAGACAGAGATGTGGTCAGTCAGTCAGACAGACAGACAGACAGAGATGTGGTCAGTCAGTCAGACAGACAGACAGACTGTCCCAATCCTTTCCCTAATCCACACTACTTCACTCGGTGTTTGGTTATCATAGAAACATCATTTAAAAAAGGATCACTCAGCAGCCTTTGGCATCAGATCTCTACAACAGATCTTGGGTAGTGGTAAATGTAATCAATAGGGTTGTATACCAGTACAATACCAGTTTTTCAATCAATGTCACCAATAGCTGATACTTTGCACCGATAGTCCGATAGTCAGACCATTTGACAAGGACTTCCCCAGAATTGATTAGTCAGGGTGGAAAAGCCTCTGAAACAGCACTAGAGCATCATGGGACACTAAAACTACTGAAACCAAAACTAATCCAATTGTTTTAGGTAGGTTAGCAGCTTCTTAAGGCAGACCCCCCCCCCCATATATCAGTCTAACCCCAGTTATCTGCCGGTAAGGATCACCTTGAGGACGTCAGTAGGGTTGGCTATGGAAGAGGACAGGACTCCAGACACGACTCCACAGAAGACGTTGATGACCATGGTCTCGTCTGGCAGGAGAGAGGAGCAGCACTGTCAGACATCCCTCCTGACCCAGCGACACACACCAGCACATTTCACTTTTCATTTCACTGCATGTATGTGTATGTGATGATTCAAGTTCATTCATTCATTTCTACATGTGTTAGGTCACGGGAACAACACGCTCTCTCCTCACGCTTACAAAGGACGCATCGTTTTCAACACAGCAGTCTGTAACTTACACGTTATCACTGCATGGTGCTGTTGGATACTGGATTCTGATTGGCCAGTGAAGACATTGTGTTATTTCTGAGTCTAATCTCAACGGTCCTAACCCTAGTCCGGTCTAATCCACTAACTGGAAAGACGTTACTCTAGTACAGGAAGTCCAGCTGAACTATTTTTGGTTGAAGCTTTTGAGATACTTGTTATAAAATCATATTAAATCAGTATTTCATGTCAAACAATTGTGTTTGTTCAGCAGCTTCAGTCAGCCTGTCGGGTTTATTCTGCTGTTAGATATCCCTTACATATGGAAGCATCATAATAAAGTTACACTCCAAAATATCATGAATCTCTCCTGTAAAAAACCTCCAGTATCTCTAAAATACAGACGGTTCAGTCAGTAACGTTGTGATGTACTACTTTACAAAGTACTACTACTTTACAAATTTCTGTCATTCTGTCACAGTTTTGTTTTCTCTCATTTTGGAACGAACTTCATTTGTTTTTGTGTTGAAAATCTGCGTTGTCCCAAACGAAACACGAGCATGTGTTGAAACTGACACACCTCAAGAGCGCACATGCAGAATAACACAAACTGATTCTAGGACAGCAGGATGTCGGATCATGACACACACGAGACTACGAGCGTAGAAAAGACAAAAACACTCTTGTACAGAGAAGGGATCGAGCTTCATACAGCCATGCAGCATCGAGGTCCTACACGTCGGTTCTGTTAGTCCAGTTACTACTGAACATCATGGCTGGTACTTTACAACTTGGGTCCAATGGTATTTGCAAATAATTCTTAAAATGTGTTTCATGCTCGGTGTAGTTTCAGCCTGTCGTCATATCAAATGTGTATTTAAGATGAAAGGTTCTGCACCATAACTGTGTTTGATGTTCTAGGAACGGTGTGGAACAGGCAGCAGGTCGGGTCGCTATCGGACAAGCCGGGTTCAAGTCCTGACTCAGTTTTCTACGGTGAGTTACGTTTCCACCCCGGTAGTTTTGTTGGACCACGATCAAAACCCTCACCCTAGTTTGTTTGACCTCACCCTGTATGAGAGCACATCGGGGGCTCCTGCAGGACAGCAGAGCTACGTAGACTAGACGGACCTTCAAAACGGTCCGGACGTTCTGGCGCTGATGTGGCGAACCAAACCCATCTGGGAGTCCAAGCAAGTTACAACAAAATGCTGAGAATTATTTGCAAATAGGTAAAGCGGTAAATCACTAGGGAGCATGGTTAGTCTGGGGGAGGCGGAGTTAGCCATCTCTTAGTAGTCATCTACAGACGGTGCTGATGGATCGAGTTTAGAACGATAGTTACAGTGATCCTTGATCAATGTGACCAACAGTTAGTGTGGCGGTCCGGGCGTTCGGTCCCACCACAACCACAGGGGGGAACCCAGGCCTGCATCAAAACAACATTCAGAACACAGTGGCACCATCGGGGCATGCAGAGGGGAAAGGCATCAACAGGAGAAGATGAAGCAGCGCCTCCCTTTCCTACCCTCTCTTCCTCCCTCCTTCCCTTCCATCCTCCCTTGCTTCCTTTACTTCAGAATCAGAATAGCTTTCATTCGCCAAGGACACTGAGTGCGTGAGAAATTTGACCCGGTGAATTGGTGCCGACACATTTCAAGGCAGCAGGGTTGCCACTCTTTTGTAATGATGCATTTCAAGCACTTTTCAAGGACAAATTATTTCAAAATGAAGGGCCAGTAATCCAGAGATGTTCACATATACCAGTCTACAGCGCAGAGATCAGCAGACCTCTGTATGCTGGTAGCCTAGGAGAGTGATACTGTAGAGAGGAAGAAAGTGGATCAGGCTTGGCCCGGATGGATAAATGGTATCAGAGGTGAATTTGAGATGTCGGAGCGCACGAGACTCAAACTCAGAGATTCAGGGAGGCTAAATCCAAGCACCTTTAAGGACCTCTTTATGGCTCCAAGCACTTTCAAGGTCTTGATTTTTGCACTTTCAAGTACTTTCCAGACCCTGAGACAGTAGCACAATACAGGATTGGCAACACCAGAATTTTGACTTTGATACCAAAACTAAACGTGTGTCCGTCTGTCGGCTCTGTAAGCAGAACGGTTTCATATTTCTCTCCTCGCACCAGTTTGTCAACCGGTTCAGGCGGACTGGGATCCGGTTCAGACGTGGCGGACTGGTTCACGCTCTCGTGTTGATTTCTTTGCTGAACATGAACGTTTATAAAAGCCAATAACTGATTCAACGGTATCAAAGCGGTACTGAACGTGTGGTTGCTATGACAACGCTGAAGCGAGGACATTCAGAGCGTAAAGGAAAAGTCCTGCTATACATCATCAATCTGTGATTTACCTTGTTGGTGCACCCGCTTTACCTCAACCTGCCTCATACTTCTACTTCAGTTAGTTTTCCTACATTTCCCAGAATGCCTTTCGACAACCTCGAGATAACTGGAGAGACTTGTTGCATTCAGTACGTGTAGGTGGAGATGGAGAGGGTGATAGTGACAGGGAAAGCAAGAATACGTCAGTGGTAGTTGCTTGTAGCAGCGTTGAAGTGTTTTAGGGTGGATCTTTTCTTTCTTTCTTTCTTTCTTTCTTTCTTTCTTTCCCCATATTCTCCATCTGGTGCAGAGCAACTGTTTGGCCGTTAAATACTGAGAGGGAGAGAACAAGGAGAAAAGAAAGGAGTAGGGAGGGAAAACGGAAAGAAGAAGGTGAGAGAAGAGAGAGATGTGAAGGTAAGAGAGATGTCCTGCGGCTGCCAACTTCCTGTGAGGTTGAGCGGCACGCTGGCGCCGGCCGCCCGCTGATGATGGTAATGCAAACTCATTTAGCTCAAGTGTCTCTCTCTCCGTCTCTCTCTCTCTCTCTCCCATCTGCACTCGTTCAATGTGTCTGTCTGTCCATCTGCCTGTATGTAACATGGACATGGGGATGTGAGGCAGAAATCTCTCACATCCCAGCCCCTCCTCTCCACGACGTCCATTGATATCTACTCTACAAACCCCCATCCCATACAAATACCAACTGACAGCAACAGACTCTGTAACACACACACACACACACACATGTGGGTGAAGGTGTGTGTGGAGTGAGTTGCTCTTCAGTCTTCCTCTCCGTCGATGTGTCTGGTTGTCATGGGCGACGGGACGACGACAACTGTCTCGTATGAGAGATGTAGAGAGATGTTCTTATCGTCATGGCAACGCTGACAAATTCTGAACTGAGGGTTTAAATGTGACTGGAGAGAAACGTCTCCCTGCAGCTCTCGGCTCTCCAGACCCTTCGTCACCAGTGAGGAGCTGAAGCTCTCCGCTGCAGTGTCGCCTAGCTCAATATCTCTCTATCCTCTCTTCTCTTTCACCTTCCCTCCCTCCCTCTCTCTCTCCATCCCCCCCACTGGAAGCTTTCTGCCTCTTGTTTAGATTGTGTATTAGTGCCGGCAGGTTAACTCCCTCTCCTGCTTTCAGGCTGGTTTGTATCAACACACATCGACGCGACACGTCCGAGCCCTGGGACCGTTACAGTTCAGCTGACGTGGACTAGAAGACAACGAGCTGAAGAGCTCCAGAAACCCAACGCTCACCAACTAGCAATATGATGCAGAGAGAGTAATCTACTCCATAAACAACCTGAGCAGTTCCTCCTCGTGACTTCAGTGTCCCAAATTCACCTCTTGGCTTACCTGCAAAAGGCTGGTAAACTCTAAACTAAAAAAAACTACTTTGCTCAGTAAAAATAATATATTTAGTTATTTTTTCCCCAATGCTATTTTGTGTATCGAATTAGTAACTGTGTGTTAATTTAAAGTTACTGTTTAAAGTTTAAAGCACCGATTTATCCACCAAAGACAAACATTTACCAGCATGTGGCGCTCGGCAGGACGGTAGGTTGATCTCAAGAACTCAAAACCTGGTTAAACTCACGTGGCCTCTTCAGGTCCCAGCGTTGAGGGAGGCTTTCTTATTGTGCCTGCATGTACTTGAATGTACTTGAATGTACTTGAATGTACTGAGGCTGTCAGTTGTCGGTGTCCCTGCATCAATGTCACCAAGACACCAGACACCTGATGTTGACACCGAGGTCCCTGTGCTTGTACATCATGACATCTTTCCTAATAAGCTGTTTCTGATTCTGATGATGACTCAGCAGAGACGAACGGTCAGTTATGTCCCTGTGGGTATTATACACTGTCAAACCTGAAGCTGACAGTACCAGCTGGGTGGGGCTTACCTGACACTACATAAATGAACGTGATCGTTTCTACTCTATCGATTCCCGGAGGGTAAATCCCACCTGTCTGGTACCGTCAGCCAATCAAGACAAACGCTAAGGGTATTTGTGAATGCCATTTGATCTGCAGGTCTGCAGCCGACCCGGAGGCATCCCACCCAGAACTCCCCCTAGTCATCACACCGCCCACCAGCCTGTGCTGTTTATAAGCAAACAAATTGTACGGCACCGTGGATGTTTTGAGCGCAAACAGAAAGAAGAGGAACGAGAGGACTGAGCAGGGCTGAAGATAAATGTTGTAGCTCACCAGCCATTAACCATTTAAACTCCATTTTAAACTGTTGGTGGTCTAGGAGGTGAAGCTTACTGGGCTGTTTTAGATCAGATCAGATTAGATTCAACTTTATTGTCATTGCAGTACAAGTACTGAGACAACCAAATGCAGCTTGGCATCTAACCAGAAGTGCAAATAGCAGTAAAGTGCAGAGTATGTACATATATATAGCGCTGAGATATTGTTGTTGCACTCTGGCACCAGCATGAATGGTTGAAATAGAAATAAAGTGGCCAAAAGGAAATTGTCTACCAGCCAAATACTGCTAAACATGTAGCTGCAGCTGCAGGCGGTCTATCTATCAGCACTGTGTTAGTCAGTCACCGCTTGGAGGTGGTCTTCTACTCTAAAAGTTGTCTGGTAAAGGAGTAAAACTTGTTATTTTGAGGGTTTACTGGTACCTACGGCCTGCAGACACATAACAAGCTAGTTTCCTGCCGTCATTTCAGACCCCGGTGATGAGAAAGGTTACAGAAGAGGATCAAACACAAGGCGGAGGAACAGTCGGCGCCCACCTTCTGGCCGGCTGACGAACAGCCTCTTCAGGGTGTTGTAGGTTCCTATCTTGATTGTCCCGTATGAAGCTTGCCTCAAGAGCGCCGGGGAAATCCTGGCAAGAGAAATGGATTTTTGTTTTAAATCTTATTTTTCTGGGGGAGACGACAGGCATGCACACATACATTTATACTGTCACACACATTCACATCTGGGAGTTGCAAACCAGTGTCTTCTACTGTTTTTTATTATTTTTATTATTTATTTATTTATTAATGGTTTATTTATTTTATTTATTTATTAATGGTTTATTTATTTTATTTATTTATTTATGGTTTATTTATTTCATTTATTTATTTTATTTATCATCGGGGGGTTTCTTGGTATGAGAATGGTCAAAATCAAATACACAGAATTTCACCGTAAAACATCAGCTATCGGCAGGGTCAGTTTGGACAGAAAATGTTTGCCAATGTTCAAACACAGATTATTAAATCCTCTAAAATGGAACCCGTTTGTAAGTAAAAAGCTTAAAAACTGTGATAACATTCAATATTAAACGATGAGGTTTGCTTTCATGACAGCAATCCCTCTGTTACATAAGGTGCCGGATATCTCTGCTTGGAATAAATATCTTCATATATAGTACGGCACCACGCTGTGTCATCTGTAACAGGAGTACAGACGAGACTATATATTTGAACACACAGCGTCTCAAGTAAATGTTACGCAATCCCCAATACACCCAGCATCAGACACAGTTCTGTACGTCAGGCAAGTATTGGCCTCGGTGTGTTGTAACAGATGCATGCACGGTGACCTTATTTTAAAATGTCAGCTCCACAGACGGGCTGCATGTAGGACGGGCCTTATCGAGGTCTGTGTTCGTCAGGCAGCTCTCTATCTCAGTAAGCAGCTGACCATACCAAACACCTAGCAGGGTAAAGGAGGTTCATCACGGGTCGTCACACCTCTGGAGATCCCAGCTGAGGTCACGACTAGATGTAGTAGGAGACAAGATGGACTGAAACTGAAACTGAAGACGAGTTTTATCTCTGCTGTGGAGGCACGACATGAGCAAGACGACTGACAGGATGAAGAGTGTTTGGTAGTATAGCGAGAGTCTTGCCCTGCAGCAACACGCTGCACCAACAACAACCCACCAGTCAACACTCCCGCCACCGCTGTGTGGGTAACTGTTGCATTTGAGTCTTAAACATGTTTCAGAGGTCATAAAAACAAAGCAGGTTCCCTTCGCTTTACTTTTCTAGTGAGAAATGACCCTGGTTGTTGTTGTTTTACTCTTCAGCCTCATCGGGGGATGAAACTGGTCTTAAAGGTCTTAAAAACTGTTTGCACTTTTGTTTTTGTTTCCCCCTAAAAAATGTCTTTTTTTTTTCTTAAAGTCATGTGGTGCTATCGAACCATGAACCCAGTATGGCGTGTTGAACGGAAACGTGAGCAGGATGTATTGATACAACCCTAAAAATACCTGGTTTCCACTCAGGTAATAGGACATGCTCCTTCCTCCTGTCCTGCAGGGTTAGGGCTGTCCTACGGAGAGTACATCACAGTCAAACCTCCCCTTGTGTGTTGTAAAGCATATAGTGACATATCTTACCGAGCACCCACCGGACGAGGTCATGAGAGGACAGTAAGAAACTGAATTCCTACTTTGGATGAAATAGCAAGCAAATATTTAGTCACAGCGAGGCAGCGTGACCAAGTGTAAGTCAAGCCTCTGCTGAAGCCTCATGCTGACTCAGACTATACACAGCATGTAATCTCTCCTTTTGTGGATCCCACATACAGATTCAGTTGAGAACGACTCCTGCTGATTCTTGCTGTAAAGGGAAACTAGCGTGTTCATTTTAGCTGGTGGCTGATTGGAAAGTTTGGATTCACCTACAGCACAACTTAAGTTTCCCACCCTGATTATAGAAGATCCTCAAAATAGCGAGGACTCAATCTTGAAAAATCAGCTGTGACGGCCACATCGCAGCTGCAGTAGAGACTTTTCCATACCCAGAGTAAAGTGCCCGGATGCCCTCCTCCTTGCCGATCTTGAAGAGGGCGTGGAACATGCCCCTGTAGCGTACTTCCATGTACTGGGACTGACCCTGGACCTGCAGCCGGGTCTTGGTCAGGTCGATGGGGAACGTACCTGTGGGTTAAACCAGATCCACCTTCCATCATTTTCTCTTGCTGGGCGAAAATAAAACAGCACATTTTTAAAGTGAGGCCATACATAGTACTACTGCTCAATACCAATTTGTATTAGAGATAAAAGAGCAGCAGGGTGGGCGTGAGTAGGGAGGCCATCCCTCAACCTGAGGAACAGACGTCTACCCTGCTGAAGTGTCCTTGAGCAAGACACTAAATCCCTACCAGCTCCAGGGCTGCTGTTCTGTAGTGACACTGACCTCTGACATGCCTGGGGAGGGAGGCAAGCAGAAAATATAATTTCCCTACATAGAGCGATAAAGTATCAGATAAAAGAGTAGATCTGTCGAGTGTGTTATAACAATGTTACGTGCAGTAACAGTAGTTCTCTACCTATGTTGAATGCACTTATTGTACGTCGCTTTGGATAAAAGCGTCTGCTAAATGACTGTAATGTAATGTAATGTAATGTAATGTAATGTAAGTGAGGTAATCCTGTTCAAACGGTGCAAACATGAATAAACAGAGTTCACAATATTTGGATCGATTTGTCATGTGCATACAGCATGTGGGTATAAGTATTGGTTGTCCCACAAATAACGTAGTATTACAAACAACCAGTGGACATTAACATTAACTTCCAGAATGACTCAAACTTTGTGAATTGTGCACATCTGCAGTTTCCAGGCAGTGCACATGATTTGCACCAAATACCTGATATTTTTAAATCAGCCGGATGCATCATTTATCATTTGACGCCATTGCCACCATCACTCAGCAGACGCTGCTGCTGCTGCAGAAATCCTCTACATGGCTCTGTTTTCTTTTGAGTTTAAAAAGACACCATTTGCACATCATCTTTAATTATCTGCCATAACACAACATATTTACCCGGCCACATACATGACGGCCGGTCTGCACGCTATGGTGCATCACGTACCGAATTCTGCGACAATCGAGGCCATCCCTCCGTAGACGAACGGTTTCCAATTCAAGCTGGCCATCTCCGTGGCGGCGGCCGCTTCTACCTGCTGCAGCCCCGCTAGGAACAGAAGCAGGACGCCGAGGTGGAGGTAAACAAACTGCTGCAATCTCACACAATATAACATTTTGATAAACATTGCTCAAATGACGCGACAGATCACTAGACTCCTCAGCAGCATCAGCACCAGAGCACTGCGCCGGAAAGAGACGCCCGCTGTGTCAAACAGTCACGAGAGAGACATCATATTTATTGGGGGTTGCTATTGGCTGGGCATTAAGTCAATCAAACATTTAAGAGATTCAATTGGCTCCCATCTCTGGCGGTGCCGGGGTGGGCAAAACATGAGTGACAGTTCAGTGACAGCAACAGTGTCAGGGAAATATAAATAGGATATTAGACAAATAACAGACGAAACATAATAAAATTCACAACAAACCCCCATGTGTTTTTTGTTTTTTCATTTCAAGTAACAGAAAATCCTGTATTTTAGAAGTATCCCTCTTGACTAACAGAAAGCCGAAGAGCTTCAGACGGTTGCTAACGCTAGATAACGTTAGCAGACGGAGCAGATGGCTGTGGCTAGGCTAACAGCTCTCTAACACTTATTAGCCAGCGTGTTAGCAACGTTACCAGTCAACGGCTACCGTTATGAACACACGAAACGCCACGTACCTGTGGTGTCGGTAAAAACCGCGAAGTTCTATTTGACTTTGTTTCCCATGACTTATCAGATATGGCGGCTAACTTCAACGAACTGAAGGCAGAAAACTTCTACCCCGCTGTTGAGCTTCCCATTGCCACGAGCGTCAAGTACACCAGAACTAAAAACAGCACTTCCAGGAAGTCAAACTGTCAAAATAAAAGCCTTTTTAGAAGTAACGTTAAATACCAAAACAGTGTAATTGTATTATTACATTGTAATAAAAACGAAAAGTTAAAAAATGAAACAATAATAAAATGATATTGCCTGGTTGAGAAACTGAATAAAATAAAATAAAAAACTTTACTTCTCTTTACTTCTAAGAGCATTGGGTAGGTATGGTACAAGTCAATGGGTATAGTATGAATCAATGGGTGGGTATAGTAGGAATTAGTAGGAATCTAGGGTGCATAACTCTTATAAGACATGTATGACCGTTGTGAGAACCCGTTGACCCAGACATGACTAAACATATTTGACCTTTTCTGCAGCCGGCCGCTTGTTCAGCACCAGCGTGGTAAGCTGAAGGAATTCAACACACTCA
The DNA here is from genome assembly GCA_900660455.1 of Gephyroberyx darwinii. Lineage (NCBI taxonomy): Eukaryota > Metazoa > Chordata > Actinopteri > Trachichthyiformes > Trachichthyidae > Gephyroberyx > Gephyroberyx darwinii. The sequence goes on from CABFOQ010033032.1 coordinate 20,096, forward strand.
GCTAAAGGTTAGGCAGTGTATATGTAGCTGTACAGTTTCTCATTGTTATCCCCTATCACCTAATTTCTATCAGTGGGTGTGTTTGAGGTCTACCCACAATCCCTTTCAGCTGTATACACAGCACGTAGATGCAGCCTCTGTTTGCATTCCTACAGCAGAAACAGGCCAGTTCTCTTCTTTACTTGATGTTCTTGCAGCTTTTCTACTTCTTGCAACATCGGTGTCGTTTTGGATACGCGACTCAAGAGCCTGTAGTTATCTATGATCTATAGTCTAGTATCTATTATGCTGCCCACATCCCATTGTGGGCCATTTCGCTCCCTGTTTTCATCAGGCCAGGGCTCAAACCCCCAGCACCATTCAGATCTATTCCTCTACCGTGTTTCTGCAAACCTGTCATCTGAAAATACAACGACAGAGTTGGGGCAATAATCATCACACAATCCTTCAAGTCAAGTCAAGTTTATTTATATAGGCCTTTATCATGAACAAGCCTCAAAGGGGTTCACAGGCCTAACTAAGTCAGGCAGATAGGCAATCCTTTTGGAAGAGCATGTTTTTTAATCTTTATTTACCCAGAGAACGTATGAGGAGCTTGAAGCCTCATACTAGTAACAGTGACACACATTCACACCACAGTCTTCTGCTGCTGGCCACGGTGCAGCTCCACTGGAGCAGTTGGAGGTTTAGTGCCTTGCTCATGGGCAATTTCTAGAGTGTTGTTGAGGGAGATAAGAGGATTAGTCCTTCACATCCCACATCGCAACAGATTCTCCCAGCCAGTTCGGGGATTCAAACCGGCAACCCTCTGGTCACGAGCCTGTTTCTCCAAGCTTCAGGCTCACAGGTGAAACCCGAAGACGCATTTACAACAGGAGCGCTGACGTCCGTTCCACTTCGCTCGCACACAGCAGGCCTGCTATGACATCCACAATCTGCATCAGTAGAAAAATAGACATTGTTTAAGTGGGAAATGACACTCTTCTTCTTCTCTGGCTAAAATGCAGGAATGCAGTCCACTCCGCAATGAGAGCAGAGAGAATACCATTCTTCTTCTTCTTCGTAATCTGTGAATGGGCAATGCGCTGCTGGAGGTCATGCTAGACGGAGGCTGAAGCGACAGGGTGTGGCATCTTGGTGTGGCGGGATCGAACTGCAGTGGTGGAAACAGGAAGCGATGCGGATCACAGAGTGGTGCGCAGCAGCTGTATGACACGCTGG
>CABFOQ010033047.1:0-10000 GCA_900660455.1 Gephyroberyx darwinii
GTGACTGACAGCATGGTGTGTGTTCTTTGACATTTATGACTACCCAGAGGGTACATGTGTATGTGTGTGTATGTATAGAGGGGGGGTGCACGCGCATGCGCACCTGTGTCTGTATTTGTAAGTGATGTAGAAAAGTTCTTGAGTCTGAGGTTCGTCTTAGTTGAATATATATTTATTACAAAAAGGGATCTCATGAGAGGAAGAGGTGTACACCGCACATAGGCAACATACATTTCTTCAAAGAATCGAGGGTTTGCACTGGTCTTTAAGCACCATTCAAGGACGTGACAGAATGTGCAGACATAGGAACAGGTGACACAAAAAGAGATAGAAGGACCGTGAAAACACCACATGTTGTGTCCTTGTTGAGAACATCCATAGTCTAAACAGAGCCATGGTGATAAGGGCCTCTGGGAAGGAGAAGTTATGGCCCAAAGGTTACAGAGAGGAGACCATTCTACTCACACAGCATGAAACAGTATATTCACAAGAGAAAGTCAGTACATCTGTAGTCCATATATGCACATGCGTGGATGTGTAGGTTCAATTTTCCACGACACTGATTTATTGCCGTTGTGGTAACAGACAAGGGGCACTATGTTGCAATTAACGATAAATGAAACCACAACATCATGCCAACAAACCTGCAGAGGAACCGTTTCAAGTAGTTTCCCCCTACACAAAGGTGATATTTGGACTGCAGGCCTTTTGTACTCTGGGAATAACAGAGTACAGGTTAAAATCTGTTATAACTGCTGGTTTTTACCACCTTTTACAGAATACAACATTTGACAATGTTAGATTAGTTGGATATGTGAAAACGGTGTTTGCGCTCTGTTTTCCAGACAGCTTGTAAGGTGGACGGTGTCTCGGTGAGCAGTAGCAGCGTGGAGCGTCTTCCCCTGCTGGCTGACCTGGTGCTGTATTATTGTAGACATGCAGACCAGCCTGCTCTGGTGCAGCTCTACCAGGCTGAGGTCAGCAGAGAAAGACACACACACACACACACATACATACAGTCACCTACTCCAGCAAATACAATCATGAAAGGACACAGTTGCATGGGTATACATTAATGCATGTGCACACAAACACACACCGTATACATTTTTAATGTTTTCCTCGACACAGCTGACCCTGGCTGGAGGAGAGAGGAGAAGGGAAGTCTTTATTCATTCCTTGGAGCTAGGACACACTGCTGGAACTCGAGCTGTCAAGGCTATGGGTGAGTCACACACTGACAGACACCAACTCAGACACACACAACTGAGTACAAAGGAACACACACACACACACACCCTACGACTAATGTGTGCTGCATTCTCTTTGTAGGTGCCGCCAGCAAAAGGTTTGGTATTGATGGGGACCGGGAAGCAGTTCCTTTAACACTAGGTGTTGCCTATAACAAAGTAACTATTGTTGCTGCTCTGACTCCCACGCAATACTGCAAATTGTAATTTCATTGTCAACATGACAATTTTTAGACTTTTTTTTTTAAACATCTTGCATCATTATAGGTGGCTGTAAGTGGAAGGAGTCAATGGATGCAGGCAGAGATGGTTTGCACTTCAATAAACCTTTGCAAAGCCTGCAAGAAACCTGAGCAACTAGGTATGTGACTCCAGCTTTAAGTACATTTCCATTTAATGATGCATTTATTTTTTATTATTATTATTATTTAATTATTATTAATGTGATTGTATCGTTGTTTCTCGTTTTATGGATGTCCTTCATTGCACTACACTACCTTAAAAACAAATCACCAGTAATGTCCTCTCTATCTAGACTCGAAAATGGAGCGACTACAGCTGACAATGACAGAAGTCCTAAAGAGACAGTGCTCCAAGTCTAAGAAAGGCTACAACCAGGTGAGGTCCATGAGGAAGATTAACACCTTCTCAAGCACATGCTCCCTTTAAATCTCCTCCTCCTCACACTTTTCCACCCCTGAACTTCCCTCTCGCAGCACATCTCTATATCGGAGGTGAAGGTGGATAAGGTGCAGGTGAGTGGCGTTGGTGACGGGACAACCTTCGCCGTGTGTCTGGATCAGGATGAGAAGAAGATTATCCAGAGCGTCACCAGGTACAGCAGAGCGCCATCACACACTATCATTTAACCTCTGGTCACAAAAAGACAAATCAATTTGAAATATTTCGATAATTTTTTTAAATCGAGTTAATTCTGCAGTGTTACAAAGTCGAGTCATAACATCTGCGTGGGTTTATCATCTATACATGCAGTGTATGTCATAGTGGCCCCGTGTTGTGCTTTGTTTGCAGCTGTGAGGTGTCTCTGTGCTGTAAACCAGGAAGCAGTTCTGACTGGAGGTCCTACAAGCCCTTACCGGCCCAAGTCCAGCCCCTACATCCGTCCTACTGCTCCCTGCTCTGCCTCCCCATCTCCTCTTTCTCTGCCTCCTATCCCTGACACACAGGAGGAGCCTCCTATCCGCTGCCATACTGAGCCAGACTGTACGGTACAGGGCTGAGCAATAGAACAAAACAAGTGATATATGATCATAAAAGGGACTTTTCTGTCCAAGATTTAATTTTTGGACACAAAACTCCCATTCATTTTAACGAGGAGATTACTGTTTTCCTGCTTTTTTTCCAGGATTTATTTTGTTCCCTATCTCATGCCTGTAAACCATCATAGCTGGAATAGGAGTTAGGAGTTAATGGTGCTAGAGCAATAAAGAAACTAGGGTCTATGTGACCAAAAATCATGCCTGGGTCGTCCCAAGGAAAACTAGTACTAGTAACATCCAGAGGCTTAATAGTGGCAGGTGGGGCTGTGTCATTTACGGTATAGTCCCCTGACTTACAACTTCATTCTTTCAGTCTGAATCACAACTAATTTTCCAGACACACAATTATACCAATGAAGTTGAGCTGACTGTTACGAATTATACCTTGGACTACTGAATGCTGTATGTATATTATTGAAGGTATTTTCTGTCATTGTTTGTTGGACTGACATGCTCTTGTTGTTCTCGTGCATGTGTTACTTCTCTATCTCTTCACAGAGGATGTGGTTGGAGAAAAACAAAGAATAGATATTACTGTTCTAGTTAGGGGGATTGGAAAGGAGGGGATTTTCCCAGAGTTGTCACAACAGGACTTTGAGAATGACTGTTTACTGTCTGTTTACTGTCTCCGTTGTGACAGCATGAAACTGATTACTTGATTACTATTGTGTACGTTGTGTTGATGTACTTTCATCAGTAGCAGGGTATTAGCCAAGTTACAAGTGTGTAATAAAATAAGCTATTTATTTTTTTAAAGATCACTGATAGCAATGACAAAAATGTCTTTAAAAGATTGAAACATGTACATTTCGTCTTCTTTTTTTTTGTCACACACCCTTATTGTTACAATAAAGAAATAAATTGACTTTTGTATTTTTCACTCTTGGCTCTCACTATGTAGACAGTGATTCACTGTCACAGATTGTATTTCCCCAACTTCTAAGGAATCACACACCCTGTCTTACGCTGCCACAATAAACACTACCTGTCCTGACTGAGTTATGTGACTGAGCGCTCAGTCAGTTCAGGCAGCATCAGTGTACAATCCTCAAGGGAAAACTGTTGCCCATGATGCATGTTGAAGATTCATAAGCCTACTGCCATTCATACTTTAGACCAAAATGAGGACCTGCATTGGTAAGTTTTCTTAATTCATGGTTAACTAAACAACAGAGGAGCCTAGTTGCTTAGTTTTAGTGCAACCTGTTTTCATTTGTTTAAAAGACAGATTCATTCATTCATTTGTTTGGTCAGTTTATATATTGCATGTTGAAGATTTAAAAGCCACATACTATTTCTCATTTTAAGACCAATAGTAGACCAGTATGTTTTCTTCAATGTGGAATTATTATAGCGAATTAAGATTTATGCAGTGTAACATTTGTTCAACACAAATGCCTCATTTTCATTTAATTAGAAGAGAAACGTTGTTTCTTCTGACTGCCAAAATGAACAGTTGACCTATTGACCTATTTGTCCATTATTGGCCTACCAAAGTACCTTTCTCTGCTACGTCTTCAAAAACTGTTTAACTCAAAGATCATATCGTTCAACAGAACAGAGCTCTGAACTTGTTACTCACAGGGGACGACAACATCAGTTCTGAGGGACATCTCTCTGTGGCTTGAGCCGATGCTGCTGAAACTTCATGCTCTCCTGAGATTCTGAAGAGGAAACAAGGTTGATTCCACCGGTAGGTAGTCGGTACATTTCCTCTTAGTTATCTTGCATGCCCATCTTGGAGATAAAAAAAGAAACTATGCTACCAGAATGGCTGAAAAACCTGTTTTTCTGGTTAAATCATTTGGCATGGTTTGGACTCAGCCTTGAGTTAGTGATTATCATACCTAATGCTGTGTCAATGCTCTTCCTCTTCAGCTGGTGTGGACATGTCCTTATCTGTGGAGTCCAGCCTGTGCAACAGTGTCCAGGCCATTCTCAGAAAGATGGACAGCCGAAGCTCCTCCCACAAAGGTACAACTGCCTTACATGGACCAGCGAAATTAAAAGCATATAAGCTTGAATATAATTCAAAGAGGCATCCCCCACCAGGACGGCTGGGCGTGCAATAGATGACAGGACAAAATATAGTGCAGGCCATGAAGTTCTGTATATCTGGTTCAGTGGAATAGTCCAGTATGCATGATCAGCCAGCGCCTGTTGTTCGGCGTATGTAATGCAGGCCATATTGGTCAATGTCCTCAGTCGACCAGGAGCCAAATAGACTGGTGTATAGACAGACTGATAGATAGTGGTAATATAGTGTCTCACGTCAGCCGGGTCTGGCAGCACATCCCACTTCTGGTCCAGGGAGGGTCCCTGTTTGCAGCAGGTGCCTGAATGGAGGAGGAAAGACACACAGCCAACACACACATACAGCCCCACTCAACGCCAGCAGACACACTCAGCCATGTCTCAACCATGTGGTCGGGTCAAGAGGTCGCCCTCGGCCAATATCTACACTGAGTCTAAGCTGATGTAACATGTTGCGAATGTTATGAAACGTACAAAACAAAATGCTTGCTCCTCAGGAATGCTGAGATGGTCTCTTCATAAGAAGGTGGAGACCCATCCATCCAACAGTGTCTTTTTGATCGGGGTGCTGGTGGAAGAGCTAGAGAAGGTTTGGCCATCATATCCTCAACACCACAAGCAATCCTTTAAAATGTCACTAAGGATGTGCTCTAATTCAGCCTGCCTGAAGTAACATGCAGAAGTAAAAAATGGTGCCACTGTGTTAATGTAACGCATTTGCTGATCCAGGTTGGCAGAACACAAAGTGAGAAGGATGTCATTCCACTGCTGCACACTCTCTCCTATGTGGTTATCCAGGTAACCATAACATTGACTCATATGATGATGCTCATAGAAAAACTATAACAGTGAAACATTTTGTTTGCTCTCCTGCTTTCCCCCACCACTCACCTTGTCAATTGGAATAGGCCTATTCTTTATTCTACTCGGGATATTTCTGGTTCCTTGTTGCCTCGTTGGATGTGGCAGTGGAGGGATGTTCAAATTATTTTAGTTGCATATTATGTAGCATGCTAAGACCCTACTGTTTTCTGTTTTTTATGCCTATTTTTTTGCTTTTTCTGTATTTTGATTCTGCAGTCAGGTGCCGTTCCTAACAGTCTGTACCAGAGAGTGTATGACTGCTTGAAGAAACTACTGATATTGCCACTGCCTTACTCTACTGTTGCCCTGAGCAACCTGAGGAGCATCAAGATGGAAATGACCACGCCAGGTACCCTGCATCAACAAACAGGTTTTCACAAGGCTATAAAGGGCTACAGTCAGTTTTAGACTCTAAAAGTAGAAACTAAAATTAGCAACAGAGTAGAGCACATGCTGTCCAAAAATAGCGCTAAAATAAATGAATACTTTTGATTCCTCTACTGGTGATTTGATTTGACAGGCGCTTTATATCAGAGGAGAGTTGTTGCAGAGCAGAACTTGAAGAATGAACATTTCACCTCAAGAGAAAAGTGAGTATGAAGCACCAATGCATTCAGTGGCCATATTGCTTTTATTTTGAGGTGTTTGTTTTGGAAAGACATTCATTTTTTTTGGCTTTTTTTTTGCATTGACTGTCATTTTATCACAACCAGTGTCTCCTGCCACCCTGTTTGCTGGCTTCCTCCAGGGTGTTTGTGTTTGCAGACCCATCAGTGTTTTCCGGTCCACTGGAAGCAGCAGTGAGAGCAGACTTAGAAAGGGCCAGCCTGGTCATGGACGCGCCGATCCATGAGAGAACGGTGGTGCTACACACGCTGCAGACAGGGCTGGGCATGGCCGGCCAAAGCTCCACACTGGTTCAGGCTCTGGAGGTGAGCAAGATACTATGTAAGTTTTCTTGGACGAGGTTGAGAGTGGTGAAGGAGAAAGACATTTGGATAAACACGCAAACAATTTGTGTGTGTGTGTGTGTGTGTGTGTGTGTGTGTGTGTGTATTACAGGCTTTAGGGGACTGTGCGGTACATAAATATTTCCAGGAAGTGGTTGTAGCTGTGGAGCAGAGTATAAAGCATGGGACAGCCGACCACAGGGACTACACTAACAGACTACAACACATCTACACAGACATCTTGTCTGGTTCTACAGGAGGTGTGTGTTCTTCATAATTGAACCATCCTACATGCAACTTTTTATGACTCAGCACTGAGGACAAAACACAGAATGTGACAGTGAGGTGAGGAAAGCCCAGAAATATAGTACAAAAGTATTGAAACAGGGAGAACAACTCGGTGCCTTTTTGCTGTTGGCGCTGACTGTCTGCTGTTTTGTCTCCTCACCCACTCACCCAGCTGACCACACACCCCACATGTATTTATTGCTTTGAGCTGACAGGTTTGCTGTGTTGCTTCCTGCTCTCTTTGTTCAGTAACAACCCAGGTAGATCATGGCTCTGTGTACAGCACTGCAATGCCCACTCCAGAGATCAACTTCCTCTTGTGGAATGATGAAGAGGAACTATGTGAGTCAATCCGAGGAACAAATATTGCCAGTTATACTGTATATTTATGTTTATACAATACCTACAAAGGAGCACATATCACATAATGTATAATGTAAATAACAGCGACTGTTACAGTTGATACTGTAGACTAAACTAAGCTTTCATGCAGGGAATGCGCTAGCAGACTTTGTCCTGGGCTCCTGCCCTAACCCTGGCACTGATGAGGAAGAGAAGGACAAAAGAAACTCAGTGCAGTCTGTGGACAGTGGGATAGAGAAAGATCTGAAGGATCTTGACTTGGATGACAAAGAGGAGCTTCCAGCCACGAATCCTCTCACAGCCTTCAGCCGGAAACCTGCTGTAAAGAACATGAGGCCAGCAGACAAACTGACTGTGATGAGGGAGAGGATAGAGGCATCTCCCGGGAGTCATACAGCACGGGTGGTGGTGATGGGGGATGACCGTGCGCTAGGGAGGCTAGCTAAGGTTTATCACTCAATTCAGTGAGTAACTGCTGTTTCATGCATACCTTTACAAACATGTTCCTCATACTTCATTCATTTCCTTCTCTGTCATTTCCTTCCTGTGTGTGTGTGTGTGTGTGTGTGGGTGTGTATGTGTGGGTGGGTGTGTATGAAAGCAATTCTGCATGCATACACATGCACACTGTGTACTTATATCTTTCTAATAATGGCAACTATATATTTCTGTGCAGACAAAGAGAGTCAAAACATCTTATTTTGACCAAGAAACTGAACCTACAGTTGTACTACATCCCAGTCACTGACGATGAGCCTGTCCTCAGTTCAGCTGTGAGCTACTCTGAGTCACTCACATCATGTCAATTCATATGACATACTCAGCAACACCTACTGGTATGAGTGGATATTATGTGACACGTCATATTTCTTTCAGGGCAGCCCATGTCAGGCTGAAGGTAAATTGTCTCTAGCCTCACTGCTGGGTAGAGTGGATCCGTGGTACGACAGCAACATCAACAGTCTGGCAGCTGAAATCCCCAAACTTACTGAAATGGTAACCAGCAGCAGGAATAACATCTCATTAACTGTGTGCAAGATGTTGACGTGTACGATGAGGATTTGAGGGAAGAGAGAAGTATAGACAGAGAGGGAGAGATAGCGAGAGACAGCAAGAGGGAGGGATAGAAATATAGTTAAAAAACGAGCTAGTGAGAGATCCAGTGGGGACTCTTTTTTTTTAAAACTTTGTTTATTAGGGTTTTCAACAGCATTCATATATACATACAATTAGAGCAGTTTGTCACAGTTAAAGTTAAAACATAACCAGAATCAACACACAAGGAACACGAAAAAAAAGAAAAAACAAACAATATATATATATAAAATAAATAAAACATCAGTCAATGGATTATGGACATGATAAGACCTGCAGTGCTACATCACCTACATCTCAACAAACAAACACCCATCACCTTTTCAGGCAGCTAGCTCACTATGAGGGGATTTAATCCTTTTGACATATTGGAAGAAAGGACCCCAAATGTCATCTAATTTATTGGATAAACCACTAACTGAGAGCCAAATCTTGTCCAAACACCAAACAGTGCACTAAGAGCATCAGGTTCAATTTCCTCCCCGATAACCTCTGACAGGGTTTCAAAAATCTCTGTCCAATATTTGGATCGCGATGGGCAAAGCCAAAACGTGTGGGTGTAGTGGGGACTCTTGTGATGCCCACCACCTTCTGTTATGTCTGTCCATTGCAGCACTCTAATCACAACGAGGCATCGGAGCAAAACCTCTTCCTATTGGACACCCTGTGCTACTACCTCCGCTGTGGGAGGCAGCCAGTAAACCTGCGACTCTACTCTGTTAAGGTACAAGGCCGCTGTCACGCATGCAGATATGACAGCTGATTTCTACCAATCAAAAAAAAGACACAGCTGATTGGCCACGCCCTTTTGACTGAGACTGTGATTGGTTAATCGGACATCGCTTTTTTTTAGATGCTTTCCGAGATAAATCTAGACGTTTGAACGGCGTACTGGAGGATGACCTTAACATGTTTAACGAGGTCTTTTATAGAAGAAAACCATCATATTATGGGGTTGTATGTGTGATTAGATTTATACTTAGAAAGTGTCACATACACACAGGACTAGATAGTGTGTGTGTCTCAAAAGACTGTAATCGTTTTCAGAGCTTATTCTCCAAAATGTTAAAGGGAGTTACCTCGCCGTTTTAAATGTGTCCCCAATGTGTGTTGTGTTTATTCATGTATCTGTGCTTGATTAAGAGGGTTTGTCTCCACAGTGTTTATTCCTTTACACTGTGTGAATATATAATGGTGCTATGAGTTTTTAAATATTAATGTCTGAGTGTCAAATGAACCTTGGTATAGCTACCATAAACAAAGGAGACCACGGTCCAGGTTTGTTTACAGTAATTATACTAAATCAACTTGGTATCGGTGCTAAATGAAGATGAAACGTGTTTAGATCACTCGCTCCAGCCGGGGTGAGACTTCTGCGGTGGAGGAAGTGTTTGTGTCTCACCTGCACGCAGACTTCCCAGAGTTCAGACTACTAAAAGAAAAGCTCCGAAGTAAGTAACTCTCTCTCTCTCTCTCTCTCTCTCTCTGTCTCTCTCTCTCTCTCTCTCTCTCTCTCTCTCTCTCTCTCTCTGTTTCTGTCTCTCTCTCTGTCTCTTTCTCTCTCGCTCTGTGTTTCTGTCTCTCTCTCTCTCTCTCTCTCTCTCTCTCTTTCTCTCTCTCTCTCTCTGTCAGTCTTTCTCTCTCTCTCTCTCTCTCTCTCTTTCTCTCTCTCTGTTTCTGTCTCTCTCTCTGTCTCTTTCTCTCTCGCTCTGTGTTTCTGTCTCTCTCTCTCTCTCTCTCTCTCTCTCTCTCTCTCTCTCTCTCTCTCTCTCTCTCTCTCTCTCTCTCTCTCTCTCTCTCTCTCTCTCTCTCTCTCTCTCTCTCTCTCTCTCTGTTTCTCTCTCTCTCTCTCTCTCTCTCTCTCTCTCTCTCTCAC
>CABFOQ010033048.1:0-10154 GCA_900660455.1 Gephyroberyx darwinii
CCTCAAGCTGAAGCGAACTTGGGTTCTGCAGCAGGACAATGATCCAAAACACACCAGCAAGTCCACCTCTGAATGGCTGAAGAAAAACAAAATAAAGACTTTGGAGTGGCCTAGTCAAAGTCCTGACCTGAATCCTATTGAGATGCTGTGGCATGACCTTAAAAAGGCGGTTCATGCTCGAAAACCCTCCAATGTGGCTGAATTACAACAATTCTGCAAAGATGAGTGGGCCAAAATTCCTCCACAGCGCTGTAAAAGACTCATTGCAAGTTATCGCAAACGCTTGATTGCAGTTGTTGCTGCTAAGGGTGGCCCAACCAGTTATTAGGTTTAGGGGGCAATCACTTTTTCACACAGGGCCATGTAGGTTTGGATTTTGTTTTCCCTTAATAATAAAAACCTTCATTTAAAAACTGCATTTTGTGTTTACTTGTGTTATCTTTGACTAATATTTAAATTAGTTTGATGATCTGAAACATTTAAGTGTGACAAACATGCAAAAAAACAAGAAATCAGGAAGGGTGCAAACACTTTTTCACACCACTGTATATGTTACATAACTTTAGGTGTAGACGAGGAGTCTGCATAACTTTTCAACTCATTCCGCACCCTGAAACGCCTCTCTGGGCCCCATTTAAACCACTGATGTTGGCAAATTGAGTCCCATCTTTGGAAGTATCCCTGGATTGAATCTCACCATGGAAACTCCTATGCCGTTCCCTCTCCTAAGGCTACTCTGCCTTATATTTTTAGATGCCGAATCCTCTAAAATAATTATCCATGGATGCAGTATACAGCAGTTGCTGTTATCTTTCTGTTAGTGAGGGGGTTTCTCAGGGGTTTCTTAGGCGGCGAGCTGGAAATCCCCCTCCCTTGCTCCTCTATCCTCCCTCTATCTTAAAGTGGTAAGCAAATCTCTCCTTTTGAAATATCCTCGGAGGCACAAATTTGAGTCAAAAAGTTTAAAGGAGAACTTCAAAGGTGATTTTCATGCAGCATCTCGCATAAGAGCTGTAAACGAGGATGTCCTGAGATTACTCCTGTTTATTCTACATGCATCTCATTTTCCATAGGCAAAAATCGAACCTGCAGTCTGCACTCTATTATTTATAGACGCGATTATTTATCAATGGCAATTTGACACACTTTTTTTTTTTGTGGGGGTGGCATGACCACAGTCGAGTTGAAAAAGCAGACATGCATATATTACCATCCACTTTGCTGTGGCAACATCGGCAACAAGTTCAGACTGAAAATTGGCTCTGCAGAGATTCTATCCCTAGGCTAAGCTCAGGAAATCACACACAACATTGCCCAAATGCTCCAGCATTGCCTTTCCCCCCCAGGCCTGTGCAAATAGACGAAAATGAATGATGATGAAACAAGTGGATTTGTGCAGAGGAAAAAAAAGGGGGAGCTTTTGCGCGACTGAGCGGCCCCCGATAGCTCGCTGTTGCCGGTGTGAACTGGGTTAAGAGTCTGAGTGACAGGGGGGAGAGAGAGAGAGTGAGAAAGAGAGAGAGAGAGAGGAGTGACAAAGGTGACAGAGAGAGAGAAATAAAGACAGAAAAGCGAGAGACGGTCGAGAAGGAGAGACGGAGTGATGGGTAGAGGGAAAGGATTGTCAGGGAAATTAAAGTCCTCGGTAAACAAGTGCCGAGCTGTCAGTCTGGGAGAGAACTTGATTACAGCATGCCACAACGCCATGTAGCTCGCCTCACAAAGGCCCCTTCAACCGGTAACTAGACACTTCAACTCTCGCTCTCTCTTTCTGTCGAACTTTCCCATCTCTCTCTCTCTGCTTTTTCCAGTCTCTTCATTTCTCTCTCTGCTTTTTCCAGTCTCTTCATTTCTCTCTCTTCTTTCCCCTTCCTCTCCCAGCACCTGCCTTTCACAGATTGTTTTAATTTTCCCCCCAAGGCGCAGCGACCAAATTGCCATGTAATAACAGCCGAGTGAAGCATGCAAAGGTATTTTGCTCAGTAATCAACCGCAGGTGTAGAATTTGCCACCCAGGATAGAGGAGTCGGTAAGCCTATCCCGTTATTATTAAACAGCGATTTCCAAAAATGAGCGAGAATGTTGCATGGTGTTAAGAAAAAAGTAAAAATTTGAAGCAACTGGTTTTACTGCTGAAGGTCTTTCTGGAGAGCAGAGATTATCAACGATCACCGAGGACTTTCCACGGCAAAGATACTCTTGTGTTGTAATCGCAATAGGTTAATAGGTAACACATTTATTGATATGAAAATATCATGGATTATTACTTATTATTGCTCTCCAATATTGCGTGAAACACTGTGAAAGTGAAAATTTCCCCTGATATACAATCCAACTAAAACATATTCCTATTTTATTTCCTCTACTGTATGTATTTGTTGCATGGCCCATCCAGGTACTAACTAACTGGTGCTGATTCCAGTATATCTTTACGCATTTATGCAGCAGAAACAACCAAAAGCTGACACAGCTAATATGAGGAATTTGGCTTGTTTTGGATGGGAATCCACTGCGAGGGAGCAACTGTGTACCCCGCTGGCGTGTTTTTTTTTTTACTGCTTAGCCCCACCTTCCCAGATGTATACCTGTTGGGGCGCCGCTGATTTCAAAGGCAGAACTCTTTCCAGACACATAGCTCTGTTTTTTCCCAATGTACCTCTCTCCTGCGGGCAGGCCATTTGGGAGACTACGGCTGGAATGAATCAACGCAAAGCAGCCGCCAAAATTCCCCATAATGAAAAATTATACCTTTTTTAAAAAAGTATTGTTTGTTATCGATCAAAGCGTCCCGGCGACCTACCTCTCTCGGGGCAGACTGATGCGGGGCTGTTTGGGGCAGCGTTTGCTCAGGGTGAACAGCTTCCTGACGATCTTCTGGGCTTTCCCCAGGACCAGGGCGGTGCTGGACTCCAGCTGGGCGTAGCGCTTCTGGAGAGGCAAGTCGGCCGACCAGAATTTGGAGATCGTGGACACATTCAGGAACTGGTCGGTGGGCAAGCGCTTCAGGAAGGCTTTGAATTCATCTGAAGGGAGGATAGGGGAGGGGGTGGTAGGATGGAGGATAGGGGTGGAGAAAGGAAAAATTGACGAAAATTAGTCTTTGTCAAGTAATTATATGGTAACAATACCTCTTTAAGCGCTGAAAACCCATTCACCACACCGTCTATTATATCCCTTGTGGTGTGCATAGATAATGACTGACTGAGGAGGCTGGTTTCACGTGTTATTTGAGCACACAAAAAAAACGCTGTTATATTCTAATGAATTGCCATTACAAAGTAAACACCTGTGCCTTAATGTGCAGTTATGCCCATTCGCTCCCATCATTAAAAGCGCACAGTGTTCACAATTACGCCATTTGCAATACTGTCATTTAGAAACACACTAGTTGTCTGAGGAGTGATAGTACGGCGCCGTGCACGGATGGGCGTTTTCATATATTTGTGGCTTGACTAGCTGCATAATTCTTTTTTTTCTTGAAATCTATCTGAAATCTGAAATCTATAGTCACAATAAATAAATTAAAAGCATGTGCTAAAGTGATGAGAGGGCATCTTCCCTCCTCTCTCTTTTCTGCTCCACTCTCAAATGCAAATACAGGGGGAAAAAATCCAGCTAATAGGCCTATTTCATGTCAAATGCTGTGGTTGTGTTTTTTTATGCCCTAAGTGCAAAAAAGGCAATGCCAATCACCCTATCCTATTACATTTTGTAGCTAATGCACATAAATAAGTATTTTGCACCAGCCTAGCATCGCCTCTGCCAACATGTCAATCAAAAGCATGTTTTATTGAGAACTCTTAACCTAATGTGCTTTAATGCATGTATTAGTTGGATAAGAATGGGATAAATTCAATAGATTTCATTTAATTTAAAGAGCGATCAATCTCTAAATCTTCTATCAAATGTCAGGCTTTAATGACCTTTTGAACATTTTAAAAGTACTCATTCTCATCCCTAGACTCATATACTGTATCATTTCAGCAAATGTCATTTCCTAAAGGAGATTACCAGCCAGATTCCTAGGAAACCTCCTCAAATGTGAGACTATATCAGAACCTAAGGGAATAGGTCTGTGGGTCCCAAGCCATAGCCATAGATATCCCCTTTGTTGTCCTTGCCAAATGGACACCTATTTAACTGCCTTGGCCAAAATGGACAGATTGTTTCAAATCGTGCTATCCAGTCAAATGGTCATCATTTCAGGGGGTCTTTGACATAAAGAGATTGAGCACCGTTGCACTAAATTACCCTGAGAATAATGTCTGCACAGAAGACACAGTGACTTCCCTGGGCCGGGTTTGCCAAAAGCATTTCAGCATTAAGATCATTTTAGTTCCATTATAAGCCGATGGGCAACGATTACGCCAGTGCTAAGCCTTTGGGAAACCTGGCCCTATTATTATATTTTTTCCTCCCGAGTGAAAGTGAAACCTTCTAAGATTGTTCGGTTCTGCAGGAGAAACATATTCCCATGTGCGGCATCGTTGGCAGGGAGACGGCAAGGAAATTTGTGGCCAAGTCGACCCGAGCTGAGCGGGACTGACGAGACTCGAGCCCATTACAGTGCTCAGTGATCCCGACTGACACAATGGGTCTCTCTCTCCCCATCCCTCTCTCTCTCTCTCTCTCTCTCTGCATGATCTTTCACTTCGGCACAGTATTCCCTGCCCTCTCCAGAGTTTTCTCTCGGCATCTCACTGTTTGTCTCTTTTGGCATCTCTTGCTCTTGTGTCTCTCACCTCCCTCTTTCTCTCACTCACTGCAGCCTGCCTCCCCGCTGACACAAGGCTAAATTAGTGAGGTAACATTAACTTTGGCGTTACACTGTTTGCTTGGTACATTCCTCGGCTGGTCTGTTTTTACTGCCTGTTTCACTATTTCACCTCTACTAATCTTCCCCAAGCTGTAATAGCTGCACTGAGCCGGCTGGGTAGAATTCAGCGTTGGAAAGACATGGGGAAACAGACAATGGACCATTACGCAGGCTACAAATGCTGCCATTTTGGAGGTCAAACTTTGTGCTAAAGAAGAGGCTGAAAATGCAGGAGATGTTCAATGGATTTAAATCGGTAGGTTCAGTGGTTTTTTTTTAAGAATCGACCTAATGATTACTCCATTAAGTGCTGATGAGCATTGGAACTATGCCCCAATATACACAATATCTGTATATACATATATTTTGACATAACATAGGATGTAGATCTTACTACAACAATGGGTTGTGGAAATTAGCTGATATTTGTGTAAATATGTAAAACCTTACCTGAAATAATAGGTGCATGGAAGGAGGCAGAAGAAGATACATCAAAGTTAAATGCTGTGGCTAATGCTGGATGATAAACAAGTTATTTTCAACTTTTTCCAATTTCTGGGGGAAATTAAGATGGTTACTTGATGGCGTGATTTAACAAATTAGTCACAGCAATTGCATTTTAAATGACTTATGAATTTGATTGTCAATTGAACGCCATTAAGCTGTAACATAGGCTGTATCACCTGCTGAAACTGAAGGAAAGTAAATATGCAAGTGACATAATTAGACATAGATATATGTTGGCGTTGTTGTTAATTTGGAAACTGATCATGGTGTCGTGTCTGATTAGTGCGACTTTAGGTTTTTTTTTTTTTTTTTTTCGATGCTGAAAGTTATTATTGTGCTGTGTGACCTAATTCAAACCAGCTATATAAGTGTTCATCACAGACTATGGCCCAAGGGATAAGTTTTACATAATCATACAATATGAAAAATATGACATTATATCTTGTGTCTCTGGTAGATATCTCCGTCCTGTGCACATGCTAATGCGTTAGCATACAGTATGTTAGGTGCCTGTCGGTAACTAGCATTATCTAACATACCTTTTAGAAGTCCAAAGGCTAATTTCCCCAAAAGTAAGTGCAGTTTAATGTTAACATGCAACTACTGGCAACTACTAATGCTGGCTTCTATTAGATATGTTAACAAATGTGCATATCAGATGTATTGGAACAACGAGACAGTGATGGTAAGCTAACCAGATGGTATGGTTAGCTAGCTAACAAGATGACATGATCTAAGCACAAAATCAGCCAGATGTATCAGTGATGACATGATCAGTTCCCATAAAAAAGAACCTCACAGAAATTAACATTTTTTTTTGAGGTGGCCAAGTGTTAAGTTTAGAAACGTTGTTGTCCAAGAGCTGAGGACCTCCAATATGGCCGCCAGAGGACACTTTACATCACCTAAAAGCCCTTTACTGACTGAGGTCATTAGAACATCCTATATGAATTCTGTTTTCAGGGTGGATGTGTGCCTTGACGAAAGCCGCATCTTTCTGCTGTATCACTGCAAAGATGTGAGTCTGCAGACTGCTCCAGCTTGTCAGCTCTGCCATGTGCAGCTACAGCAGAGAGGCACACAGCGAGTCTCAGTGTGACCATTAGCCAGTGAGATCAATGCCTCTATACAACAATGCCTTGACACACTCCCGGTCTGTCTCCTTCTGTCTTGCATCTCTCCCTTCCCTCTATCTCTCTCTCTCTCCTTTTTTCCTCTATCCCTGATTAACTCAGACACACACACATTCACTCCTATTCCTTGCCCGCCTGTCCCCCTCTTTTTCCTTTTTCTTATGCTCTGTCTTCAAATATCTGTCTCTTGCTCTGCCCAGATGCCTTCAACTATCCCTTAACATTACTCCCTCCTCTGCTTTCTTTCTTTCTCTCTCTCTCTCTCTCTCTCTCTCTCTCTCTCTCTTTCTCTCCCTTTCCCTTCACAACCCTAGTGATCATTAGTACTGCCATCATGCTGGAGGAATTTGTCTGTCTGTTTTCCTCCCTTTTTCTGACATTTATGACTCCATGCCCCAAATTTATGGACAATTTGGCTCACTCAAAATCTATCAGATAAAGAGGCCGTTTTTTTTTTTTTTTCATAATGGCCGACCGCGTGGCCCCATAATCTCAGTCTCTGGGCTGAGTTAGTGATTCATGACATCATCAAGCCGAGACGACAGTTAAGTGACTGGCTGGCTGAGGCCTGTTCATTTAACTCCCTACAAGAACGTGGGATATTAAAAAGTCAGAGACTAGATTGAAGAACTGAGAACGCAGTGGTCTGGTGGAGGGTGAACTCACCTAAACTCTGTTTGCTCACCGCTTTCAGGGATAATAAAAACACTTGTGTTTTTCACAAAATATGTACGCAGATATGCCACATCCCTTGAATATACCCAAATTGTCACTTCTGAAATTAGAATTGACATATGTAACATGCAACAATGACATCAGGGGAAACTCCTTTTTCTGAAGATGTTTAGTTTCTCTGCATAGTGCTCCTCTGTCAGTTCCAGCTCAGTGAAGATCATTTCATTAAATCCCACATGATTCTCCTCCAATAACAACTTCAATAATCCTCCTTATTCTTCATCCGTGCCTTTAATTCTTTAAAAAATACAAAACATGACAGTTAATAAGATTGGAGTTAGGATGCTTTCAGGCAACTGCGGCGCTCTCCTCCCTATTATAGCCTGCAATAATGCAGGACACACACCGACTGGGATAGACGGAGCGGAAAACAGAGGGTCCAGAGCTGTCTAGTAAGTTGCTATCTCTATCACTTCAAAGTGTCTGTAACACATTAAAGGTGCCATCCATCAAGCGTCTCACACATAGCTCACACTATAGTTAGCGAGGACAGTTTTCATGTCTCTGTAGCGCCTCTGTATCAAAGACGTTTTGAAATAAGATCAATTACTTTTCACGAGATTGATTGATCTTGTTTTGGAGACAGGGGAACCAATAAGACTGTCCTAAGATTACAAACACATTTCACATAACTGGCAGACTAAAGCAAAAGCTCAAAGTAAATGAGGGAATTTGTATTATCTCTACATGAGTTTTGGGAATAGTCAACCACCAAAATTGGCCCCTCTGGGGAGCTGTAAAAAACATTACATTTTGAAATGTGAAGAGCAGTCTGAATGCCGGTGGTGACAGTGCATCCCCCGGGCAGTTAATGCTGGAGGTTGGCTACTCTTGAACTTGTATGGAGGAGTATGAAAAGTGAAAATGAAAGTGAAACCCAAAATCTGAGCCAGCAATAATAAAAAAGCTTATTTCTGATAATGTTTATGTATGTATATGATACATTTGCATCTGTGTAAATCCACTCAAAAGGGATTAGGTTTGGGATTCATACTGATATTCTCTAATTAGATTTGCTTCTTCGTAAAGTAAGCTTTTTGTTTTTAGATTAGCCCATAATCCCCTCAAGAATGTCAGTTTTTCCAACCCCATCTTCCATAATTAGTTGAAAATCCTTCAAGAGGACAGGAGAGCTCCCTGCACTTGAGATGAACTAGTACATCCATGAGCAACCGCACGATGCATAAAACTATACGCCGATAACAGACAAATTAAAATTGCTGATATCGCTCCCATTTAAAAGGTCGATTTCGAGAGGGTCTCGCCAAAACACGGCACAACTATGTATGACCATGTGGAGAGCATAATGAAAAGAATATATTTGACATGCATCTGTGAGACGCATAGGCCTGCAGGTGGAGAAAGAGCACTGTGATGTATGATTCATCTGACGGAATATTCTCTGCCTCAATGACATGAAAGATAAGCAATACAATACAGGAAGTGATTTTCAAATCTGGTTGTGAATCTTCTGGTCCTCGCTGACCCTGAAGAGGGATTGTTTACTGAGGAAGTTGCTTTCATGCAGCCAACAACTCAACATCAAGAATAAAAAAAGTTTTTTTTTGTGATTGGAGCACCTTCTGCTTCACTTTGTTTATGCACTTTATTTTGTAAAGGTGTTTTTTTCAAGTTGTTGCTTTTTCCTAGTTTGAACCCTCTGTCCTATCGTCCTTTTTGAATAAGTAAAGCTACTTTTTACTTTTGCTGACATATGTTTATATGACAGTTGACAGAGACAGGAAGGATTGGGAGATAGAGGAGGTATGACATGCATGCCAGCGGTCCGGGACTGGATTTGAACCCAGGCTATTGTGGTTACATGTTACACAGTCTTATTTAAGTTATCTTAGACCACTGAGCCACCAGGATTATTACACCAATTCTATGTCTACCTTTTTCTAATTTCAAGTAGTAGAACGACTACCTGAGGAGGATATTTTGGTACTATTTCCATATCATTTTGCTATGTAGGCCCCTGAACAGGACACCGACTAGCAGGAGTGCTTATTTAAATTCTTCACCGATTCATCACTGGGAATCGCAAAGCTCTGCCTTTCAGTGGAATGCAAATGGGCCAAATGATAGATCAAATCCCTCCTTGTGAGGCCCCACTGTAAGGGAGGTCCTGCTTACTAAGCTGAGGAATTGTGACTTTGTGTTATGAAACCCCCACAAAGGACAACATAACTCTGCACTAGCTATATTAGCTGAATGTCATTGTGGCATGGAGTATCTTCAGCAAACACAGACAAACATATATATATATACATTGACCCTCTTAGACACATCGCCTGCAATACTATGAGAGTCTATGCTTATTGGACTCTTATGGGCGATCGCAACATGAAGAAAATGCTTCACCGTTGTATCCTTAGCTTCTGCTAAGTCGTAAAGGAAATCAATCTCAACTAGACGCACCATTTTCTTCCTCATCCAAGGTTGGTCGGGAGGCATAAAAACCTGACGCCTGCTCTGCCTCTTGATCTATAAGGCTGAGAGGCTGGGAAAGATAAAGATACTTAAAGATTGGAGGTGTGACGCCTGGAGAGAGAGAGCGAGAGAAGGGAGGACACCAAAAAGCGTGGGTTCTTTGTGGGTTCATTGGAAAAGAAAAATGTAGAGATGCTTGATTGTGACTGTGCTCTGCTGAGGGATGACTGATTTGTATACATAAGGGTGGGAAAACATACTTGCATATGCACCGCGGTCTCTTTAAACGCGTTCCTGCTTGTGTGTACGCGCACACACACACACACACACACACACACACACACACACACACACACACACACACACACACACACACACACACACACACAAGGCTTAAAGGCGTAATTATTCTGGCTCTTCCAAAATGTCACCAGGTTTATAATGCCGACAAATTGAAGATTAATCTCTATAGGAGCGTACCAGATAGAACCGAATAGAATAGAGCCTGATAGCCCATACATACAGTACGT
>CABFOQ010033084.1:0-10650 GCA_900660455.1 Gephyroberyx darwinii
CACAGTATGACATATATCATTAGTGAGACAGTGTGTTTGTGAGAGTGGAAGACTGTCCAAATATGTCGGTAAGTGATTGAATCAGGTTTGGGGTCAATTCAGTTTCAGTTCAGTCAATGAAAATGTGAAGAGAAACCGCGTTTATCGGTTCATCTATTGGATTAAAGATCATTTGTTTGAACCTTTTTTGGATTGGCTGAATTGAAAGTGAATCAACTCCAATCCTGCTGTTTTTCTGCATGCATAACCACATAGCATGACGTTTGGAAGAAACCGCATGCCTCAACTGTAGAGAGTCAATCCACAATACAGCTTGTGTATTGTGGATTGGAAGGTGGGTTAATAGGTCGTTTGCGGATACATTGTAATCTCCTGTTATTCTCCCAAGCGTGACTTGGATTACAATGTTCACACCCACTTGCGCCTTTGTTCACTGACCAGCTTGGTTTTCTAACTAAAGCGAAATCCTCTCTACGCTCCACTTGAGAGGAATTGAAAGTGTTTAGATAGTACAGAAGTGTTTTGTGTTCAGGTGACTTGTAGGAGAGAGGGAAAGAGGGGAGAGTAGTGGGGAAAAACGAGGGTGCATTAAAGCAGGAAAAGTGAGTATCGAGAGTAGAGCGTGACAGCAGAAGTGTAGCTCGATTCAGAAAAAATAAACATATAAATATAATATAAACGCAATATCACGCATGTTCCCTGTCCCTCTGCATGTGTTTTATATTGTGTGTGTTTGCATCCTTTCCTCTGTCTGTGGTCTCTGTCCACACACACCCTGCACTTCCTGATTTCCCAGCATGTCTCACTGCGACGGGCCAATGGTAAGGCGGCCAGGCGGCAGCTTGACTTTACCTCACGAGAGGGGCAAGTGGATCTGGCCACTGTAAGTGTGTGCCTGTGTGTGTTTGTCTGTTAGTGTGTGTGTGTATGTGCGTGCACAGGGCTGCACACGTGATCATATGCAGTACAATTACAATTATTGAGAAATTCCATTTCACTTTCAGGTTCGTCAAGATGTTCATATAAGTGTAGTAAAAAATGTTGTCATTTGAGCCCCAAACGTGCAGCCCTGTGTTATGCTTACCCATGTCACCATGAGCGTGAAAGTGTGTGTGTGGCGTGTAAATAGCTGTAGGTGTTTTATAGCTCATGACAATACACAGTAGGTGTGTGTACACACTCCACCCGATGGCAACCAGGTTTGTTCTGCTCTCCATAATCATTGCTTCTCCACCCACAGTTGCAGCTAATGACCGCCACAAGCGCTCGGCGCTCCAGCTCTGGAACCTTCTCTCGCTTACACGCTTCTTTATACAAACAGATCAAAAAACCTGCCATTAATAAACCACCAACAATCATTTGGCACTGACTTCTCTATATTTTGTCTCTTCCTCTACTCTCCCTTTTCTCTCGTCTCCTCACCCAAGCACTCCTACTTGGACCGAGAAACCTCGCTCATTCTGAAAAGCATAGCGGGAAAGCCCTCTCACCTCCTGACCAAGGTGACTTCCTCATTCACTCGCTTCTTTGGTTTGTTTCCCCCCCCTAGCCTCCCTTTGCACGTCTTCTTTTAAGTCCTCGTTTCAACTCTTACCGCACGTTGATAGATTCAATACACCCAGTTGCTTTCCCCCCCCACTTGCTTCAAAGTGTATCTTTCATCTGCTTGTGGCCTTTGTGTCTCTAGGTGTTTGTTTTGATTCATGTTTCCTTTCTGGTCACCCCTTTCTCCATTTTACTATGTCTGTTGATTTGCACTCAATCTTCAGTGGGGGGGGATTATGGTATTGTTACGTGTGTGTATGTGTGGGGATGTTTGATTGTTTACTTTTTCCATTAAGAAGTTGCATTTAATTAAAGCAGTTGGCCACGCAATTTTGACCCACCACTGTCTCTCTCTCTCTCTCTCTCTCTCTCTCTCTCTCTCCCCCCCTCCCATGTGTTGGTCCCATCACCGTTAATCTAAGCCCCCATCGTTCCTCACCTCTCTCTGTTTTACTGTAAGGCTCTTGGCAGCAGTCAGATTTCCCAGCAAGTGTATTAGTTGCAGCCCCCTGGCTCGCGTACGAAAGTGTATGCCTATCAGATGTGTGCAGATCTGCGGTTTGAAGTTGGCGTCCGTCTATTGTGATTTATTCCCACCGTCACCACGCGGCATGTAGCCAAGTGCAGAGCAAGGGATTCCAAGAGCGGGAGATGATGAAGGCCAGGGCTTCTTGAAGCTTATTGAGATCCAGCGACCTAGGAGTGATTGCTGAATACAAGACAGATGCAGATTGTCACTCAGCTATTTACAGTTCATAGACAGGTCTGGAAAAGTGTGGAAAATGATTTTTGATAGTTTGCAGGTCTTGAGAAATTTTTGTAATGGACAAAAAGCCTGGAAAAGTATGATAAAAGCATCATGTCCACTCCTGATACACATCTGTATGTAGTTTCATGTATGTATGTAGTGTTGTCCAGCCACGATCAGCATAGGTCATCCTGGAAACTGACCAAAAACATCAAATCCAGTTGAGAAATTGTATGGAAAACATGCAGGAAGTGTGTATTCAACACCAACCAAGAGCATGGAAATTGTACAGTAATGTTCCACAACCCGTCCAACTATCTCCATTTATTTGAATACAATATGGATGCCAACAGTCGTGCATACTGGGTAAGATGTACGTCTGTCTGAGTCTCGCAGTGATAACCACACAGTTAATCTGCCCTCTGATTTTACAGCCAATATCTTGGGGGCAGTTACAGTGTGTGTGTTTTTTGTAGTGGGGAAAAAATTATGGAATTATTCCAAAGGAGCTCAAGGCTATTGGTTTCTGTGTTTGGCGTGTAGGCTCTCAGTCTGTCCATGTATGCAGAAGGCGTTCAAATGGTTTTGAAAGGGGGAAGAGGAGAGATTGCCTGTGGAGTGCAGACTGTGAAGGAGTTTGTGTGTTAGTGTTACACTTTTCACAGCGATGGAGAGGAAGACAGAGAGAGAGAGAGGTTGCTCAGACTGACAAATGCTCTCCCTCTCCTCGCAAATCAGAATACTGAATGAGTGCGGGATGTTTGGGAACAAGCGAGGAGGGAGAGAGTGGAAAAACATCAAAGGCGCCGGGTGCCAAGATTTTTTTTTTTTTTCCCGGGCTAGGCAGAAAAAAAAAGCCTTTTAAAATTGACTCTGGTGTGGATGAGTGTGAAAGTGGAAGGGGAAAAACGCCTGTGGAATAGGAATCAAGATGAAAGTCTGGTGAAAAGCTGGGTGTAGTGGCATGAGGAGAGACAGAATAATAGGGGAGAGAGAGAGAGAAAGAGAGATATGGAGGGGGTGCACTGACTTGTATGGGCCTAAACCAACAGTGTGACTCAGATTGACTCTGTACTGTAATCTGCACAACCCCCGTGACCTCTTCACACACACACACACATTTGTGTGACTAAAAGCCTGTCACTATATGTTGGCTGAACACAGCGTTTGCTACTGCATTAGTGTGTCTGCCCCTGAGCTGGTCATGCGAAAAGGTAGTCTGGGTCAAGATAAGAGGCTTGGGGCTTGGTTGCTAATACCCGTCACCCCCTCTCTCTCTCACACACACACACACACACACACACACACACACACACACACACACACACACACACACACACCATTTCAAATATTCAGAACCTTAGCTTCTCCCAAATACCACTCCTTGTCCTTGTCACTGTAGTTCAGCTCAGGCGCCAGCGTTGGTCACGGTCTCCCCCTCATCCCGATTGGCTAAGGCGAAGAGGGTCTGGCAAATGGGGCTCACTGGTTGGCTGACCCAGAGGTTCTACTATTTTTGTGGGGATTATTCTCCATCGATTGGGCACACACCCAAACCTCTGAATCTGTTAGAGGGCAAGAGAGAGAGAGAATGTGAAAGAGAGGGGTCGAGAGAGAAAGAAGCAAGGAGAAAGAGAGGGTGGGAGAGTGGAGGGGGGAGGGGCATCTCTCCTCTCTACCGTCTCACATGGGGGTTTTAGTCAAGTTGTGCTCATCTCAGGCTCGTGTGTGCTTGTCAGTGAACCTGCGCTGTCACAAAGTCTGTCCACGCGGTCTTGGTTGGCTTGGCCGTTGTCATCTTTGGGTTACGGAAGACGTGGACACATGGTTGAATTTTGTTTTCACACTTTGGCTGTGGAGGAACTACGCCAATAGCCTACGGAGGAAGTCAGTTTTTGTTGATTTCTTTTTCAAGTGCAAGTGAGGAAGACGGCGCTTTTCTTTTGAACGGATTATGGAAGCGTTTGGATATTTTTTCCATTTTTGCCCCTGACGTTTGAGGCCGATCTATGTAGGAGTGTCGTGTCTTTGAGTGGAGGGCACAGAGGCTTTGTGAACTGATCTTATGCTCATCCGCAGCCTGTCGCCCTTTGGGGATCCTCCACTATTGTCTCCCATCCGCCGTCTAGAGATCAAAGGACCGCTCCATATGAATGCAATATGGAACCATAGGCTATAAATGGAGCGGCATTTTGATTGAACCACGGATGTCATGGAAGCAGTGATTTAGTATCACTGTGCCAGGCTTATTTAGAACATACACACACGTGTGATCGAACACACACAGGCATACAAACGCCGTCACAACCTGCATAATGGAGATGATGGCATCTTGTTGGAGGGGGCAGGTAAGCGTTCGGAAAGCCATAGGTGGAAATGGGTTTCGCTTTGCGACACTGTGCGCTACGGCCTGAAGGGTGCTGACTATTTGATGAGGTTGTGTTTGCTTGGTGTCTTATTCTAGCCAGAGGAGTTTTGACAGACGTGGGTGCAGAAGATGAGGGAAGGGTATGTGTGCTTTTGTGTGATTGAGTGATGGAGTGTGTGTGTGTGTGTGTGTGTGTGTGACTGTGCGTGAGAACTGTATTAACCATGTTAATGTGTCTTTAGGAGGAGCAGGCGGCCAAATTGAAGGCAGAGAAGATCCGAGTTGCCCTGGAGAAAATCAAGGAGGCACAGGTCAAAAAGGTAGGTCCACCTCCTCCCTTTGTACACACACACACAATTACTCTCATATCATTCCATTCTGTCCTCCATTATATGTGCTGTCATGTCATATTCATTGCATGGCGCATTTCTTTGTGAACTTCACTCACAGCGAGGCAGTGAAGCGCAGAGAAAATAGGTCATTGCAGTGTTTGATTATGTGTGTGTGTGTGTGTGCCTGCCGGGGAGGGAGCGAGAAATCAAAAGGGGCTCCAGAAAAAGAGAGGGTGTGTGTACTGTAAGACAATCCAGACACATTCTGCATGAGATGGCTTATTCTCCGCATCCAATCAAACAAGTGCTGATTTCTGGTGAACAACTGGGGACGTGTCGCTCCATGGAAAACCGCTGTGTGTGTGTGTATGTGTTGTATACGTGTGTGGGTTCGGTGGAGCCCATTGGGAAGTCGGTATATGGCTCCACAGGCAGGCCATTTTCACCAGTGTTTCCACCAGTGAATGAACCGCCTCTGTGAATGAGCACAACGCCATTTAGCAGAATGGCGTCCATTTATCTGCCGTGAATAGGCTTGACCCAGTACTGTTTGGATGAACAGGGGCAGACTTGACACTGCCAGCTACGTACAATATGTCAAGAGAAAGAGAGGCGGCATAGTTACCACACAGGACACGATTCATCCAACACATTTGAGTACTATAGGGTGCTAAATTTGAACTATTGTGGTTGTCAGCGTTTTAGACGACCAGTCACAGTGGCGTCTCACGATTGAATGTATATTGTGTTCTTGACATTGCAGTTTCAGTCGATGAAGGCAGGTTTCCTGTGTTAAGCCAGAGGATTTACTGTTTTTGCTTGATTTTATTGTTTTTTTGCAGACTGAGGGGATTTTAGGGGTTCTCCTGTGAGAAATCTAGGTCAGACTCCCCATGTCTGGGACTCACAGCGCTCTCTGCATTCTCATTGGTTCGGGGACTCATTCCGTCAGCCGTATTGGCATGCTGATTGGATGTCCTGGTCCCAGTGGGAGGGGATTAACAGGAGGCCACGGAATTGAAGGGCTTTATTTGGTTCCACACCAGGACAGGTTGTGTGGGGCTGGATTTGGCACGTCACACCCAGCTTAGTTTGAGCTTGCTTGGTATGGAGTGTATTTGGTTGTTGTCGAAGAAAACGTATTGGCCTGATTACTGGGTATTAGTGTTGGTTTACTGGTGTTTGGTGGCTGTATGTGCTACATTGTGACTCTAGCGAATGTGTGATGAAGTCTCTGGAGGATGCATTTGACTTTTGCCGTCAAGTATTACAGCAAACCCAGGGGGAGCTGAGGTAAAACTACACTAGGCCTCATTACATTGCTCTGAAAATGTTGTCCCAGAGGCATTCCTTTAACAATCGTTCTTCTTTGAATCTTTGTGCGTCCTCCTGTTTCAACTTTGCCGCTTCTTTTTTCCTTTTCCTCTTCATCAGCTGGTGATCAGGGTCCACATGTCGGACGAGAGCTCCAAGACCATGATGGTGGATGAGAGGCAAACGGTCAGGCAGGTGCTGGACAGCCTGCTGGATAAGTCGCACTGTGGCTACAGCCCCGACTGGTCTCTAGTGGAGACTATCAACGAGCTGCAGATGGGTAAGGGAGGGGGCATGGTTTACACCTGAGTCAAGTAAATAATGTTTATGGTTTGCTTTCGTCTACGTTGGTTCCAAAAGGGTTGGCGTTTTCCCACATGGAAAGTTTAGACCATGATAGGGAAGTATTCACTAATCAGTTTAGTATATTTTTTCTGTTATTGAAAACGTACCTGAATTGTCCTTTGACAAAGATCGAGTTCAAACACACAAGCCACAGCCCTGACTAATATATGGTGGGGACCATGAACAGACTGGGGACATGAACACTGCAATTATCTGTCAGCTATGAAGGAGTCGATGTCCGTGCCCTCAGGCTGGTTGTTAAGTTCACAGTTAAAGGTCCTGCCCCACCCGGAGAACAGCAACACCCTGGAGGGAGGAAATTAGTTGCACATTTGGCGAGTCAGCAGTAAAAACTGCACGTCTTGCATACTATCTTCATTACGCTCTCCTATCTCCCTCTCTCTCTCTCTCTCTCTCGCCCTCCATCTTGCCTTCTCAGAGCGTATCTTTGAGGACCATGAGAACTTGGTGGAGAATCTACTGAACTGGACCCGGGACAGTCACAACAAGCTCATGTTCATTGAACGCATCGAGAAGTATGCCCTTTTCAAGAACCCTCAGGTACGTCTCCATTGCGCGCACGCACACACACACACATGAGGCTAGCCCAGCCTCTCAATACATTCTGTAGCCACTCGGCATTCTGTGTCTAAATGCTTGAAGCATATGTTATGTACACAAACACATCGTTTATGCATGCTGAGTGCCTACAGAGCCTAGAGAGCTGAAGAGAGTCAACTTGTGTGTGTGAGGGGGGTGTAGGGGGGTGGAAGTAGGTCAAAGCTCTAAAGAGTGAGTAGAGAGAAATAATTTATTTAACATGAGAAGGCTAGGTGAGCAAGATTGCCTTGTCCTACTGCTGCGAGCCCCCATCTTCTCTCACCCCTCTCTCCTCTCCTGTACCTCTAATCGCCCTTCCCGTTCATCTCCAGAACTACTTGTTGGGGCGGAAGGAGACGTCGGAAATGGCCGACAGGAATAAAGAGGCTTTATTAGAGGTGAGACGTGTGCAAGCATAGACTTCCATACTACAGCCTGTTTCAAAAGTAGGTGTACGTTTTCATACACAAAATTGTATACCTACTTTTGAAACACCCAGTATCGACACCATCAATCTACTTCTTAGAATAATTCACAAAGTGCATGTGATGACATTGATTTTGTGTGTGTGTGTGTGTGTGTGTGTGTGTCCCACAGGAATGTTTCTGTGGCAGCTCGGTGTCGGTGCCAGAGATCGAGGGCGTGCTGTGGCTGAAGGAGGACGGGAAGAAGTCGTGGAAGAAACGCTACTTCCTCCTCAGGGCTTCAGGGATCTACTACGTCCCCAAAGGCAAAGCCAAGGTCTGTTAGACTCTAGATGGACATTACAATGTGGTGTGTGTGAGTGAGTGCTTGGGGGGGGGGTTACAGTTACCCCACTCAGAGAAAGTGAAGAAAGACAAGAAATGTGGTCGGGGTTATGAGAACCAGATCACAATCTCTTCTGTGGTATTTCCTGTTTAGGCATCTGAGAACGCCACAGAAACAACACATGCCCTTTTTTTTTTTTTAAACCATTATTCATGCTGAGCACATGTGCTGGGTTTTTTTTAGCTTTAGTCATGTTACAGTCCTTCACACTTGGGAATTACCACTGTGTCTCAGGTGTCATAAGATCAGGAGTCAATAGCTGGACCACTCGAGACCAATCGTGTTGTCTTATTTGAGCCCTGCAGTGTCGTGGGGGCTGAAAACGAGTGAGCCCTAGCTTACATACAGCACCACCTAAGAAACTGTCTGCCCATCTAATTTGGGGTTTTGCGTTTCGCCCCACCAAAAAAACACAAGTTAAGATATAAAAAGGTTCTTGGACTGCAGTGGGACTGATAGGATGTTCACACAGCAAACGACTTGGTTGATGGGTTGCTCTATTCTGAGCGTTTGTGCGCGGCGTGAGAGGCTTCATGAGTTAACACAGCTAGCTGTCAAGTGCTAATTAGGTAGCATTAATAACAAAAAGGCAGAAAATGCATAAAATGAATTCAGAGCGCAACGTCAATGGATGCAACCATTGCCTCAAAGTTATTCTGGCACCATGGACAACTACTGTGCACAGAGCAGCGGCTTCAGTCAGCCATGTGTCATCTATCCTGTGTCCTCCTCTGTCTCCCTCTCTGCAGGCCTCCAGAGATCTGGTGTGCTTCCTGCAACTGGACCACGTTAACGTGTACTACGGCCAGGACTACCGCAGCAAGTACAAGGCTCCTACCGACTACTGCCTGGCCCTGAAGGTGAAGCCCTGTTATTATATCTCACCTTGAATGGCAAATTTTGTGTTGGTCCCCTGTTTTGATGAGTTACCTGAAAGTATTGGAAAGGGTTCAAATATGAAGCCCCATAATCACCCTTCACAGTGGCTGATACAGTGGTCCTACAATTTTCCTACAATGGGGAAAATGTGGACAAGTTAGGGAATTTCAAAATTGTGTTTTCCAGGCCTGGAAAAATCTGGAAAATGATACATAGAATATCTAACAAGGTTTGGAAATGGTTTTTAAACTGTTCTGTTTGACATTTAGAGGGTGCTGTTCAAGTCCCCGGAGACTCATGGGTATCATCCTGTGAGACCCTGACAACCATTCCTCATCCACTTAGTCCCATTAGTCTTCCATTACTACCATCACAGCCTCCTTTGAAAAGCACTTGACAGTCCTTTTCAAACAATTCACTTCAATTTGTTTAGTTGACATGATTCCTGTTTAATATTCCCTCTATTTAGGTGATCCAAATTTCCTTGTCAGTGTTATTACTCACAGTGCTCTATATAAATAATTAGAAATGTTCTAAGGGCCAGAGGATTTGTACTGCCAATGGATTTTCAGTCCATTAAATATCCTGTATAATCCTTTTATCATGAAAAAAAGACCATATCATTTTGACTGGACATTGTGCAGTTTTTGTGGACTTGTCAAGGGAATATGCACATTGTTTTTACCTCTCCTCACAGCACCCACAAATCCAGAAGAAGTCCCAGTACATCAAGTACCTGTGCTGTGATGATGTCAGGACCTTGCACCAATGGGTGAATGGGATTCGCATCGCTAAGGTAGGTCTCAGTTCCTTCCTTCAAACACAAATTCTCCAATTATTATTATTAAACACTGCCAACAGGAAGTGAGTCAACTAACACCATTTTGTCTCGTTCTTTCACCTTGTATGTGTGTATGCATCTATTTGTCGTTGTGTGTGTGTGTGCAGTACGGGAAACAGCTATATGTGAATTACCAGGAAGCCATGAAGAGGACGGAGGCGGCCTACGACTGGTCCTCTCTCTCCACCTCCAGCATCCGATCAGGCTCCAGCTCCGCCAGCATACCCGGTCAGTTCACTGGCCGATTTGAAAACAACCAATGTG
Source organism: Gephyroberyx darwinii (assembly GCA_900660455.1). Taxonomy (NCBI): domain Eukaryota; kingdom Metazoa; phylum Chordata; class Actinopteri; order Trachichthyiformes; family Trachichthyidae; genus Gephyroberyx; species Gephyroberyx darwinii. Next base: position 10,047 of record CABFOQ010033084.1, read on the forward strand.
ATTTGATGGCAAATGAAATGGATCGCTATGGTTTTGATGTAGAAGATTATCTATCGTGTACTGCTGTACTGTCTATACTGTCGTGTTAATATTCTGTATTACAATTCTAATATACCAATACTGTCATATATATACTATATAATAGTCAGTTACTTTTAAAATGGTACACTTTCCTATAATATAGTATGTTATAGTATATTGAAAGTGTCTTACTTTTATGTGTGTGTGCTTCCAGAGTCCCAGTCCAACCATTCAGGCCAGTCAGACAGTGGGGTGGACACAGGCTCCTCTCATGGCCGGTCCCAGAGTGTGGTCAGCTCCATCTTCTCAGAGGCCTGGAAGAGAGGGACACAGATGGAGGAAAACACCAAGGTACGTCTTCTTTTAAAGGACAACAGGTTTCAAGTAATGCTATGCTAGTTAACCATCCAGGCAGTGGATAAACAAGTTTAGACGCTACCGCTTTGTGTGGCGCAAGAGAGCTGTTGTTTTGCTTTGATTTGATTGGGCCACGGTCAGAGAGGTGGTCAGCAGGGACAAAATTGAGAACAGGTAAAGAAGAGATGTAGCCAAGCCGTTCAAATGTTATCGTATCAAAAAGTTA
>CABFOQ010033097.1:0-10080 GCA_900660455.1 Gephyroberyx darwinii
ACTGTTTGATTGACAGGTGATCTCTGAGAACACACAGTGAAGAACACCACAGTGAGGAACACCACAGTGAAGAACACCACAGTGAAGAACACCACAGTGAGGAACACCACAGTGAAGAACACCACAGTGAAGAACACCACAGTGAAGAACACCACAGTGAAGAACACCACAGTGAAGAACACCACAGTGAAGAACACCACAGTGAGGAACACCACAGTGAAGAACACTACAGTGAAGAACACCACAGTGAAGAACACCACAGTGAAGAACACCACAGTGAAGAACACCATGAATGAAGGATGGATGAAACCGTTGCTACTTCACGTTACAACCAAGGTCCATGAGGTGGACAACGGCAGAAAGGAAGAACAAGTTGAGCTTCTCTTGGAGGAAGATGGACGAACCAGAGAAATGTTTTGGTGCAGAAAGACCAACGCGTTCATCAGGCTCACGTGGCGAAGACAGACGGGATCTTAAAGGGCCACCTATGGCAAAATGTCCGTCTCAGTGGACAGACCGAGCAGAAATTATTTTTTATGGTTTTTATCGGTTGTAATGGTCATGTCTGGTTATCATTCCAGGTTCATGGTTGATTCCTACACACTGTCCAACATCCGAGAGTCTGCAGGTCTTCAGTCCAACCAAACGCTACAGCAGCTGATTTCACTGATTAGTTCCTCTCTGGTTCCTCTCTGGTTTGGTTGGATTGGAAACCACGATGCCACGTGGGCGAGAACCGCTGCAAGAAACTAAGAATTGACTGGACAAATCACTCCACATATAAATACATTCAACATCTCTGCACATTTCATATTATTTGGTTCTGATCTGAGGGTCAGCCGGCCATGTGGGGGTTGAATATCTTGCTCAAGGGCACTTCAGCAGTTCTGGCATCGAACCGGTGTCCTCTAATGCCCTTGTGGGATGACCTCACTCACCACTACACACCCAACACCATGGTGTAACGATGTTACAGAAGTGATTTGCTTGATTAACTCACTAAAAACTACTTGAACTTCACAGATCATTTACAGTTCTCTGCTAAGAAGCTGCTTGGACTCCTGAATAGGGCGACAAATCCAAAAACGTGTTTTTGTTAAAACATGAAAGAGTTGGAATAATATTTTTTTTGTTCCATCTGTTGCCCGGGCGTCGTGGCGCCTTCACCTCCTCCCTATTGGTTGCTTGTAATGTTGGTGATCCAGGAATCGAAGCATTTTCTGCTGTTATTGAAAGTCTCTGGAGCTCCACCGGCTAAATGCCTAAATGTACTGTAATAGATTGAACGTAATAGATTTAATGTCACACGTCAAAAGAAATCAGCTGCAGGCGCTAATCCACATCCTGCAGCTTCCTGCGCTTCACACCACAAAGTCTCATTTAGACAGTGAACCTCATTTCACTTCAAACATCAGACATCATAACTTCCTCTGCCTTTCACCCCAACTGGCCAGCCTCCTGCCCAGATGTCTGTGGTCCGTTAAGCCTCTGCTGCAAAAGCCCAAAGTGACTCTGAATATCCTGGCAGGGGCTCTAACGTTTATTAACCTGTCGTGTCAGATGCCGTCTGTTCACCCGCCGTTAACGCCTGTGTTCTCAGCCATCATGGCCGCCGTTAAAAGCTTCGTTTTATGGCTCTTTGATGGCGAAAGCTGGCCTGACACGCTGTGCAGCTGTTAAAGATAGGCTCATGTCTGATTCCCGGCTATAGGAGTCGTAACTCATTTGGCTCACGTCTCAAAAAGGTGTGTGGGTGCTGAAGTATTCAGAACCAGCAGGATGAAGCGAAACTGGAGCCGCTGATTAAGGCAGAAGTTCAGATTTAATTGTTGGTTGACCGTCTGTAATAACATGCCATTGAAACGCCTCACCCTGGCAGTGTTGGTGCCTCGGTTTGCTCACTGAGCCAAACCTGGAAGTGTTGCTGCTATCCTCGACTTATTGCTTCTCACAGGATCAGAATGACATGTAGACTACTGGACGCAAACATATGCTATGGTGCATTTGTGTACATACTTGTTTTAGTGACGTATATCACGTCAGAACGTCATATAACAACAACGGCTTTCAAATGTCTCAGCTTTCAAAATGTGACTTTTCCTAGACCCACTTTCTGTACAAACTGGACTCTCAAAATAACACAAGGAAATAGTCGATTTCACTGTATTTATTCCCTTCAATTGACGGCTTTTTTCTCTTTTTTCAAAATCTCGGTACAGATAGAGATTGTGATTAGAGAGGTCGCCCTGTCACAAGTTTGATCGGTCCCTGTCAAAGGCACCGAACCCCCTCATTGCTCCATGGGGGGGCCACGCCCGGCTGCCCCCTGACTTCTAATGGTGAAACATGCATGTGGAGGGAAACTATATATGACGAATCAAAGTCCAATAGGGCGGTTTGAATTCCCAAAACAAAAACACATTGATGTTTTGGTGATTTTCATGTTTTCACCTCCAGCATTACATGGTCTTCTATGGGTTGGGAAAATTCTCCCCTCCACGATCGTATAAAACCCTTTCAAAACCCCTTTGGATGAACTCAAAAATGCATGTTGGTCAAGCTGAAAAAACAAGGCTGCGTTTCTTAGCTTGGTTGAAATTTAGCAGATACAAGGTTTCCACCCGACCCCCCCAAATTCATTGTAAGTTGTGTGTCCTCTGTCCTGGGTCCACATCTTGTGACATTACCCCGACTGCAATATCACATCTGGAGCTGCAGACTGTTTTGCTTGTATCTTTCACAAACGTCATCGCTCATCTGCCAAATGTCTCTGTTCATGTTGTGCTTTGCGCGGCGCCGCCATATTTCCGGTAACATTTCGTTCCGCTACCCCATCTGGTGTTGGCGCCCACCCCTCTGTTGGGTTGCCAAAAAGCTGTGTTTGGACGCATGTTAAGCAGAAGAAACAGGCGTCGTTGCCCAAGTAGCTCATCAAGCTTGTCCTTTTGTGCACTTTGGTGAAATGCAGAAGAGAAATCATTTTTGCTTAGTCACTGATGCAGACGGCGAATCATTTGCCAAGTGCAGTAAATGTGCAGGAATGTTTTGGTGACTTTGGTGCAGGGATGTTGTGACAGCCGGCGTAGTGAATGTCACCCGTGAGAAAATAGAAATGAGTGCTCGCGTTGCTCGTCAGGCTCGGGCTCTGTGCTCCTCGCTCCACCCTTAAGAAGAAATATTGGGAAAGTTGAAATGATGCCTTCAACCATGAGAAAACACCGGGAACAGTACGGCAACTAATCACCAGATATCCACTTTGTTCTACTGGGGAGCAACAACTGGATAGAAGAAGACCGAACGAGGCTGATAGAGACTCAATCAAGTATCAATTAATTATGACAAATAAGAAACGATCAGAATAAAAGCACATGAAGACAGAGGGACAGATAGAAGGACTGACAGGACTCAACAGAGACAGTATATATATAGGCAGTATTGGGATGTGTTGATAGGTACACCATCATTTTGATAAGCAATGTAATAATATGGTCGATGTTAGAGACAGACGAGACTGTTCCTGAACGTCTTCAGGCTCGTCCTCGTCTTCTTGGTGAAAGTCACTGATCCAGAATCAGAGTTAACTGATTAAAGTACGACTGTCTGGGTGACGTTGCTGCAGAGTTTTGTTTCAAAATAAAATCTCCAGCATTTGATAAAAGTGAGGCTTATTTAGGTAAAAAACAAGACAAACCAAATGTTCTTCATGCATGTTTTTTTAAATGTGTGTGTACATATGTATTGTTTTTGAATGTGAATTTTGTATGTGTGTGTGTGTGTGTGTGTGTGAAAAATGTCAATCGAACTTCATTCAAGTTCCCCCAAAAAAGCATATTATGTCAGTAGCTTGAATGTTAAAATCAAATCAAATATGAAACAAGTTTCAAAAACTCGTCACACGCCTCTATGAAGGGATTCGTTCAAAAGAAATACACCGTTTAGGAAATGGATGTGAACGTCCAAGTGGCTCACTGAGCTCGGAGAGGGATAGTTTGTTCTTCATCACTGAGGAAGAATTAGAGTCACCTCATTTACCAAGCACAATAAATGTTTGTCCCGGTGGCATTGGTGCAGACACGTCGTTTACTGGTTGTTCGGATGCCCACTACCTATTACCGAAGCCACAGTTATTCTTCCTGCAGAAACATTAGTGAGATTACAACCTGCAGAGCGAATAGAGATTCAACTTGTACCAGGAATTCATCCTGGTGACGTCGGTCGGCATGACAACCAACCACCGCTCACCTCCTGGTGTTGCTCTTCTCCATCATCTCCATCTTCTCGTGCTTTGACCCTTGACCTCCTTACTGTAAAAAAAAACAAACGTGAGCTTATTCCACCGCTGCACTCCCTGTGGATTTCCCCGGGTAACAGAAATCAGGTAAATGGCAGAAAATGGGAACGTAAAATGAATTCCCGACGAGCTGGTCAGGCCGGTCGTATTGATCTGAGGCTGAGACTCGGAGGAGAAACAGTTTCTGCTTAGTCACTGACACAGTCTGCAGCTCTCCGGAGTCTCCAAGGACGAGATGCTGTTTCCTCGTCTCCTCTGCTAACGAGTGACCTAATGAGTTTGGGATAACTGCTGCGTGTTCAGCAGAATCCCTTTTCCTATAGGATACTCATCATTTCTGCTGAGGTTTTTTTTTTTTTTCATAGATAAAAACGTAGATCTTTTTTAGAGGACTAATTTGCGATAGGAAAGCAAGAAATCTCATATTTCAACCTTTTATTTCTCCTCTTTTTTAAGGCGAGGCCAAAGGCGTTTTCTCCTGTTTCTCAAATTCAACTCGAGAAACAACATATCAGCTCATGTTGAACTCAATGATCACAACACCAGATCTCCACATGATCTGAAATAAGTGTCATTTAACTCTCCTGGATATGAGACCATGAGATCAGAGGAAGATCTCAAAGAAAACTCAACATGATGTTTTTTTGATCCTTCTTCTCAAACATCCTGCTGCTTTTTCCTGCTGAAGCCGTGGAGTCAACAGCCATATAGTAGGAGCTGATGATATATGTCACATCTTCACATTGATCTCATGAAGCCTCAAGCATCGATTCTCTCTGTCGTCTCCTCGTTGCTCCTAAGAGGTTTTGGGAGGAACATTTTAGATGGAGGTGATCACAGAATGAAACAAAACTTCTTCTCTACTTCTTCAGAGGTGAAGAAAAGACTCACAGTTGAATTTATTTCTTTGCGTGTCCCTCTGAAACGCTGATGCGTCACCAGGAGAAACAACAGGATTCCTCCACATTCTGATGATCTTCCACCGGTTCCCTGCAGGTTTGACCTGGGAGGACGACGCCACCCAGCAGGTCCTGACCAAGGAGATGTCTAAGCTGAGGAGGGTTCCCTCCAGGCCGCTGGACAACGGACCCGCCTACAGCAGCAACAGCAGGTCAGTGGGATGATCACCGGTGTTTCAGTGGAGAGTTTTAGTGTCTTGTGCACCAAATGCTGTTGCAGAGAATTTCATTAGTAGGTTTTTGATTGTAGAGTTGTAATGTCCCGTAGTCTTGATGCTGCTTCAATCTATTTCATTAGTATTGGTTTCAATGGAGAGTTTTAGTGTCACCAGTATTGCTTTCAGTGGACGGTTTTAGTTTTGCATGGTCTAAATGCTGTTTCAGAGAGTTTTTGTTTTGTTAGTATTCTTTGATTGGACAGTTTTAGTGTCACGTGTCCCTACCTGTGATTTCAGAGACCCTCCCACCCTGACAAGATAATCCATCAGGTCAAATACAGCCAGGGCTGTTAATATTGGGACAGTGGCGTCATACACTTGATTGGCCAGGGCAGGAGTTTCGTTTTAAAGGTTGGAACAAGAGTGAGGAGAACAAGTTATCACTTATCAGCAGAATGGATTGCTTGAACAGCATCTTTGTCTCGGAGGCAGCGGAGTGAAGTCAGCCTTCGAACTTCAAACGTTAGATATCACTGGAGGTGAATGGGGAGCCGGTATTGATGTGACTGAGAGAATAGGGAGGTGGTGGGATGTGAAAGGCAAGTGAACCGGTGTGGACGAGGCGCCTGGTCGGGTGATTTACCTAAACGGGGAGCGTGATGATTCAGTCACCGGATAATTTGGTGATTGGATTTGACCAACGCACCTCCCGGGTAGAAAAAAGGTTTATGGAGCTTAAAGTGTGCGGTAAGTGAATTAATAGAACATGAAGAATTCTCCTCCTGAACTTTTTGGCGTGAACGGCGATAATTTGGACGTGAAATGGCATAATGACATAATGAGGATGAAGCGCAGAACGTCGACTTACATGTTAGGGAAGAATAAAACCCGTTTGGTACGTGGTCCAACGTTTCAGGCGCCGAAATGATTTGGACACGTGCAGGCGATATTCAATCAAGCAGCCCTCTCTTACATGCTGGATGTATTCATCCCTTGCAGTGACTTCTAGAGGAGGAATTATCCGCTCGGCTCTAGCAATCTATCTGAGGCCGTACGGAGAACATGGTCGGTTAAATACGAAACACTAACACCCTCTTTTCTTTCCTCTCTCCATCCCTCTCTCTCCTCCAGACCGGTAGCTGAGGCGATGGACCCAGTGGACCAGAGGGTGAAGCCGGTGGAGGTGGAGCTCAACAGAAACCTCCAGACGTACCTCCAGCGCCTGGGCCTCCTCCCCAAGACGCCCTCCGCCCCCAGCCTAAATACCCCCAGCAAGGTGAGGGATTCCTGGGTAGCCCCTAAGCCTCCTCTGGGTCTCTGTGGTCCTCGCCTCCACGCCTCTGGGTGGGATTTTGTTTGGGGGTTTTTACATTTGGCTATTCAAGGAAGGGTTTTGGTCTTTATACAGTTTGTACCTTGGGATCAGTCCAGTACAACCACAGTCTTTGCACAGTGCCTTGCTCAAGGGCTCCTCAGTGGCAGCTGTTGAGGAAGGGGAGAAGCATTTTTCATTCACTTTCCTCGCCTACATTTCCCCCCGTTACTCTGGGTATTTGATGTTCCAGGTGCTAGCCCAAATTTCCAAAATTGCAAAATGTGAGTAAATGGTAAATCCAGTCACAGCAGCAAATAAAACAGCAAATGTAGAACAGAAACAAGGACCTTTAGCTCCCGGAGCTCGATGGACGAAGAGCAGGTGGGGCATTTGTTTTTACCCCAGCGTCTAGCATAAAGCCCCACCCTGCCGCGCACAGACACCCAAACACCTGCCTCCTCAAAACAAAGCACGTGCACGCTCATATGCGTGCACACACACACACACAAAGACGCACGCCCGCACATACACCTACACAGCGGGGGGTCCAGCGTCATCTTTCGCTGTCAGTCTGCTCCCAGTCCTCCATTGTAACCGATGGCTTCTCCCAGCATGACCGTCATGAGTGAAATAATACCAGCCGAGAGTTCAGGAGTTCACCCCCCTAATTAATAACTCTCCACGTGATTGGCCCTCTGTCATGTCCGTCACTCGGGGAGAGGGTAACCGAGTGCAGCTGAATGGGAGAGGCCTTCCTCCTGCTGGGGGATTGTATTAAAAGACCGAGGGACCGAGGAGATGTGGAGCCCGGAGGCATCGCTCAGGGCTTGTGCCACTTTCTGTCCAGGTTCAGGAGTTTGGTGGAAAGGCAGGCAGGCAGGAGACGGGCTCGGGGGGGCTGCAGGGCACATGTGGTATAAACCCATATCTGCATCACCGTCATCAAGTGGATGAATAAAGCGTTCTTGTCAAATATCAAATATCAGCAGGAGGCCGGTCACGACAACTCATAAAGAAGTATAATTACTGTGAGGAAGGCCGACGTGAAATCCGAACCGCGTACATGCGTATTGTTATGATAATGCCGCTGTTACATAGACTTGTACTGTTTGCGTTCTGCTAGGTGGGCGTTAATGGAGCCGGCGGAGCAAGTCTGGCTTTTGTTATCGCTGATGGCTTTGTTAACATGATTGCATAAATGGTGCTAAATGAAAGAAAATGGGCTTTTGCTTTCATGTCAGCAGTCATTTTGTAAAAGTTGGTTTCACTTTTTCAAATGCTGGATGAAGGTCTTCACATCCAGACAGTGTGTGATACTTTTATGTAATGACAACCAAACGAAGATACGCTCTGCTACTTTTAATGGATAATACAAAACTTCTTCGGTTGACGTCAAGGAATCAGTCGTACCGACGAGATCCTGAAGAAATGGTTGAATCAAACTTCACCTTGTAAAACAGATACACAAGGAATTTGACGTACAGTTGTTGCTGACACGTTAAAAGACAGTTACAAAAATGCGGGATTGACATGCTATCGGCGCAACAGGACCTCAGACGTGGTGCAGACAAGACGCACCGCAAAACAGCAGACTCAACACAACCTGCTCAGACGGACTGAGGCCACGCTGTTCTGCAGCAACTCCACGCCTTGCATCCATACATCTACACACATCCCCGGTACGACGTCATCTACTGGTGGTCACCCAGCAGCTCTGAACTGTTGGGGCTTGAATGCCTTGCTCAAGGACGCCTCATCAACAACTACTGATGAGGCGTCCTTGGAAAAGCGTTGCAGATTCACTTTCCCTGCCAAGATTTTCCCCTAAAAGTTGTCGACCTTCTTCTCTAAAAATAATTAGTTTTGTGAAGCGTAGTTTCATAGTTTCAGTAAACAGTAAATCAGGTCAAAGCAGCAAATAAATCAGGAAATGCGATGGATAATAGCGCCAGACATAAAATACAGCACAGAGCAGCAGGTACAATAACCAATACAGTAACTAGAAATAACCATAACTAGACATGTCAGTGAATGTGACATTTCTGTACCACACATCCATGAGATCCAGAGCAGGCTTGAAAAACATGTCACATGCATGCAGTTATATTTCTGTGCATGCTGAGAAAACACCAGATCTGTGTCACATGTCAGGATGGGGACACTTTCAGCTGCAGTGTGAACGGAGCCAAAGGGCCACAGTAGTGATTGGGTTGAACAGAGCAGCTTCATGTTCAGAATGGCCGCTCAGTGTTTTTGGAAAAGAACTCTACGTGAATATAAATGCATTTATTTCTTCTTTCAGAGTGACCGTTTCCAGTCGGGCATCCCTGCAGACTACTACCGCTCCAAGGCCCAGGCTGGGGGTCAAAAGTCGTCTCCGCCCAGCTTCTCTTCCCTGTCCTCCTTCCAACCTCGGCCAAAAGAGAGACCCCCAACCGCCCAGCTCCTTGGTACAGAAGCCGAGGGTGACCTCCTTGTGGCCGCCCTGAGGCAGTACCTCTCTGGGCAGCTGTCCCTGCAAGGTGGGGCGGGAAACCCCGAGGACCAGCAGGCCCCCTCGTCCCGCCTGAGGCCGTTCTACAGCAACAGAATAGAAAATTCTGGACTAAAGAAAGAAAACTTGAAGTCTAGGCTGCTGAAGATGGCAGGAGGTCAAGGGTCTCCAGTCAAGGATCCACTCACTTCTGTGGACGGTACGTGTTTAAAGGTGCTCTGTGGAGCGCCTTAACATAAATACATCATTTCAACATTAATTTTAGACATCAGTAAAAATAGAGACCATTGCCAAGAAGATTGGCAGCCTCTACTGGCTTCTATATCACATTATACATTGTGTGCCACCAGCTCGGATTTGGCAGGAAATCTGTTGTTCTGCTTTACAGGACAAAGGGAGATGCCAGGAACCATCTCACTTTGTAGAAAATACACAACTTTCTTCTGCTTTCACTATTCTAACTGCATGATTTCAGCTTGTCGTCAGCTCATCAGACGACACATTGTTCTGCTATCAAACGCTGTTGTCCTTCTAGCTCTGTACAGCAAACACCAGGGACCTCTTTGTGATAAAGGGGTTCATGGGAAATGTGGCCTCGTCGCTGTGGTGTTCTTCACTGTGGTGTTCCTCACTGTGGTGTTCCTCACTGTGGTGTTCCTCACTGTGGTGTTCTTCACTGTGGTGTTCCTCACTGTGGTGTTCTTCACTGTGGTGTTCCTCACTGTGGTGTTCCTCACTGTGGTGTTCTTCACTGTGGTGTTCTTCACTGTGGTGTTCTTCACTGTGGTGTTCCTCACTGCTCTTCCCAGAGATCACCTGTCAATCAAACAGTGTGTCCAGTACTGTGACGTCTTTCTCCTTGG
>CABFOQ010033102.1:11720-22534 GCA_900660455.1 Gephyroberyx darwinii
ATATCACACTATTACGATTCATGTATTTCATGAATCAGAGACAAATTCACATCCTATTTACACGCCTTGGAGATATTTTCTCAGGTGTGTGTGTGTTTGTCTTGTGTGTGTGTGTGTGGGTGTGTGTGTGTGTGTGTGTGTGGAAATAACTGTTTTTCCAGCCTAAGCTTCTCAGGGTATAATTGCATGTGGGTTGAATGTGTGTGTGCATGAGTGTGTGAGTCAGTCAGTGACTTATCTAGTCAAGTTTATTTGTAAAGCCCTTAATCACAGTTACAGTCTCATAGGGCTTCACAACACGCACATTATGAAAACAATAAATGGAAAACAAAGTAAACATGAAATATGACACCCCCAACTGAGGACAAGGACATAACAAGGAAATAGTCCCAGGGCGTCCTCCGACCAGGATGGTCAGGTGTGCAATGGGTGGCGAGACTGGGAAAACAAAGATTAAATGTTATAGCAAATGGAACATAAACAACATACACAGCATCTCAAACCCACGAGCATGTGGTGTGTGTTACATGACGCTTACAGTCTCCCCAATAAAGTTGAGTTGATATCACATAATAAAACCCCATGACTGATCGCAACATAAATGTGGCCCTTTTACAAGCATCATCGGAGGCACATTTGCTTCACTGTTGCTGCCACATGTTGTGAAGTTGAAGCCTCAGTCTGGAAGCTCCAGCCTTATGGGGGCCGTGAGGAGCCAGGCCCATGTCTCTGTGGCCATGATACCTCACCCATGCAATAAATCATCAACCCCACCCCCCTCGCAACTATGCCAAATGTGGAGCCAGGCAAGCTGACCCAGCTTCCTCACCCGTACCTCGCCCCACGCATGCAGGCCTCACCCCAAATCTCACCAACCCCCATCTCCTCGTGGCTTGGCGGGGGCTATATGTCGACCAAGCAGCGCGGGGCTACGTGTCGGATGTGTTGAAAAGTTAAATTAAGGCTCTGGAATGTCAGTAATTGGTTCTGCTGTATTGGGAAGAGTCAAAGGTTGCACAATCGCCTCTTCGTTAGTCTGTGTATGTGTGTAAGTGTGTGTCTGTGTATGCATACGTGCATGCATGTGTGTTTGTGTGCATTTGTTGTGTGCCTACCATGAACACTGCATGCATATGCTGGTAAAGCAAAGTTTTGGCCAAATTCGACACAAATGATCAGTTTAAGCGTCTGTCAAGCACTTTCATCCCACTCCAACCTGCCTGCAAATGTAAACAACCCGACACTCATCCTGGCAGGCTGGGTGAGAGCGGCTGATCTGAATGAGTACAGTGCCCTCATATGGCTGACTCATGTATCCCTACCAGACCTCCGGGGGCCAGTTACTGCAATATGAGGCACCACCTAGTGGGCCAGAGGGGAAATGTTTCAGACACCTACGCTGTGTGTGTGTGTGTGTGTGTGTGTGTGTGTACAGCATATGGTATTTGGTGGATGCTAAATCTACCATGACAATATACATTTTTACAGTGGGTGGCCCAAGTGGGAATCATGAAGCTCTGAATCCTTGCATTGTTACTGCCATGCTCCACCCGTTGAGCTCCAGATTCTCCTCACTGCCTAGAGCACTATCTCATCAGACGCATCAGACTTATCATGCGATGGCACGTAATATTAACTGAGCAGTAATTGGTTACATAAAAAAACTGTCTGAAATAGTCTTAAAGGGGCAATAAGTACGATTTTTAGGGGAAAAAGTATGATAGGACAAAATGACCATTACATATCTGCAACCACCACTACATTCTTAAGCCAAAAAAGCGAAGAACAAAGCAGTATTGCTATTACAGTATTTTTCATGGTGATATATTCCCTCTTCACTAGACTCTAGTTTCTGTTGGATCTCTGCTCTAATTACATAGCTTACTCTTTGTTGTTTTTGTCAATTACAGGCTTCTATAATTCAAGGGGACAAGAAGGGTTGAGGGGGGTAAAGGTTATAGATCACTTTTGTTAGCTCTGCACAGACCATGTCGCTGTAAGAGTACTAAACCACATTTAATCACGAGCCGCCATTTTGATGATCGCGCACCATATGTACAGTATGTACAATACTTTTTAAGCAGAGGAGAGGCTGAAAAGCAGCTTGTCCTCTGGGTGCGATGCTAACAGATGGAATGACTGTAAATCTGTCAAGAGTGACACCTCTCTGGGAATCGAATGCTTGTGTGCTTGGGTAAAGGAGCGTTCATTTACAGCTGCTCAAAACCTAGTCTAGTCTAGTCTACAGGAAGGTAGACGAGACAGAATGCAGATGAAAATATACCTTGACTATGCAGTTTGATGTCTTCTTTGTAAGGTATGTGTCCTATATATGTGCATTCGTTTTTTTAGTTTTTTGTCTGTTTGATTGTTTAATTTAAAAAATGGCAAACGCACAGAAAATAATGAAAAAAGTCAAAAGTCAAAATATAGAAATAAAACGACAACATGCAACATGGAAAATGATGACACAGTAAAGTATAAAAATAATAATAATAATAATAATAATAATATAAATAATAATAACTATGCAGTTCATGCAATGGTAGTGGATGCATTAATTCAGCTAATTCTGCTTTTCCCATTTAATTAATTATATTAATTATACATTGTTAGTGATTTATGAAAAAAGTTTTAAAAAATAAGTAAATGATATTATTTTGTTTTTTACATGTCAAAATTGTCTTTTTAAGTGAATATATCCAAACGTGTCAGACTTAAGAGCCCAATTACAAACAATATTGTGTAATGCTTGATACGATTGTGATGTCGTAAAGTGAAAGAAAGGTAGAAAAAGAAAAGACAATCTTAAGTTTATTTGCGTTTACTTAAGTGAAGTCTTAAAAATCAGTGTGATAAAACACAATAATAAAAACAGAAAGAAGACAAACAAATTACTAATTTGTGCATTTGGTTTATAATGAAATAACCTTGTTTGTAATCACCTGAAAACTAATGACCTGATTTTCTTGTTTTCTACAAACACAACAGTTGACATTAGATACAATTTATTTATTTAAAGTTTAAAATGCATGAGTCCTATTTGAGATTGTTAGAAAAGCTCATGTACAAAAGAATTAGAATCTGAAAATCTTCCAAACAGTTTCAATAGCTGTGTTTCAGCTTACGGTAATGAGGATGTGAACCTGGAATGACTTTCACCCCTTTGACTTTATAAAATTGCTGAAAAATATGAATCACCAAAACACTGATCTATGAATTTGATAGACAGAAGAGGCTTTCAGTTTACTACACCTTTATTATACCTTTAATGTTCTATCAGGTGGTAATAATTCAATAGCAACATGTTAAATCATCAATGTGGTTTAATTTAAAGTTAAATTTATTCAACATTCATATCAACATTTGTTAAAATTCGATATATTTTGGTTCTATTTGGTTGCTTGTACAAAAGAATAATAATTGGCCTATAAAGTATTGTTTATTTTCAAAATGATGTTAGAAAAAAACAATTTCAGTGACTTTATAAATGTCCTTTTTTCTGAGATTGAATAATTTACATTTCACAGTTTTCTCTGTAGTGGTATATTAAACAAACTCTTTTAATCTTTTAAACTTTTTTATTTGTAGAATCTCCAAAACAAAAATAATTTCCACATACATTTAATTAAATGTAATAAATGGGGAAGCTTGTTGATATCACTGAAATGTGAAATGTTTTATATAGTGATGAGGGGAGAATATTTGATTTCATTTCTTACTTATGAGTTATCAGAATAGATCAATTACATTTATTTGGAGTTGCCTGCATTAAGCAATTTACAGTAATTAGGCCTGTGTATCAGCTAGTTTGCTGTTTGCTCTGTTCTGAGGCCAGACCAAGCTTCGTTTGGGTAGAAACTGCTACGGCTGGGTGGCACGGCAGCACCCGAAGGCCCTCTGACCCAGTCCATGCACGCACATGCTAACCACTTGTGACATTTCATCACTCATGTCTCCTCTGCCTGTCTGGTGGTAAATAGCACAGGGCAGCAACGGCACTCTAGCAGTGGTGTTATGCTACCGTGTGAGCTAGCGTTAGCCATCATGTTAGTGGGTAGAGGGAGGTGGTAGCATGCCTCACCCACTGGGCAGAGGTCTTGCCATAGAGAAGCAGTGTGGAGTTTAGTGTCAGAGGTGTGACTCGGTCCTGCAGTGCCGCTCTCTCAAGGTTTGTGTGGTTTGCTTCAGGTCTGCTTTCGGGTACTAGAGAGCCTCATGTATGTGGAGGTAAATCTTGTCTGTGGTAATGTTGTGTTGAAGATCCAATTAATGGCGTGATTGATGGCCGTCTGTGGCACTGCTGTGTTGTTTGGGTGTGTGCCGTCTTGTTGGACTCAGTTGAGGACTATTCCCTAGTCGGCCCGACTTGGATTCTTCCTCTAATTTGTTGCTTCCTCTGGTGAAGCTCTGTGGACTGATAGGGCCCATGTGGTGTATTGTTTTGTCTAGGGACTTGCCTTTGGTCTTTGTGAAAGCGTGTGTGGGTGTGGGTGTGTGTGTGTGGGAACAGTGTGGACCAGAGTCGGGCTTTGCCAATGAAATTGCTTCACAGGCTGAGCAACTTCTCAAAACTTCTGGCCCTTTAAAACGGCTGTTTCATGTAGTTTGCTAAATGTTTTATCATAACTTACATTGTGCCATCATGCAACTGGGTTTTGAGTTAGTTGGAAAGTGTTGCGATATTCAGAGATGTTTAGTGTTAAAGCCGAACCAGGGACTCCATCTTAAAAGTTGTTAAGTGTTATTTCATCACATGAGAGCACCTCAGTGTATGCCTGTTAATGTCAAAGATCATAATACAGATGAGTGCACATTACAGGTATTAAATCCAGAAATGTGGAATGATGTTCACTTTATTACTGGCAGTTAAATAGCACTAAATTCCAGTCAGATGCGTTAGACTGGATGGTCATTGGGTCAAATGGAATAATGCAGCAGTGGATCACACCACTTTAAGAGTCACTGGGAGTTCTTGAATTAAGGTTGCTGGTAAATAACCTTCATATATATAACCTTCATAATATATGTGAAGGCACCTTCACATATATTTCTACATATTCATTTGTAATATTTAGTCTTTTTAAAGGTATGAAACTGCCTCATAGTGAGAAATGTTTGTGATATTTTCTAAATGTAAACATACTTAACTTCATTATAACCATATCTGTATTTTCCAGACATATGGGATATATGTATTTTTTTGTCCACGAATTGTATTTCAAAACTTTAAACACCGCTCCAGCCTGTCTACAGTATGCGGCCGACATGCAGTATAACACACCGTGCAGTAACTGCATAGAGACACAGAGTACGACATTAATCATTTGTTACGGAGTTGACCCTTTAGTTGTGAGACAGCTGGATAACGGATAGTGCCGTGATGGTTTCCCATAGTCATTCATCAGACAGAAGTGGAGCCGCGGGTTTGAGAGCTGGTGAAAGCCCTGATATAGACAAATTCATTTTTAGACCCAGTGAGGAACCACAGATCAGCACTAAACAGAGGAATGGTAAAATCATATCCTGATAACTTAACTTAAGTTTAGTGTTTGGACGTATTAAATATATAGTTGTTATTATTTTATATATGTTAAAAAATGATGAACCTTTCACCAAACCTACAGATTAATTCATCAACATACAGATTGATACATTATTTTTCATTTTTAAACCTAATAAAACATATTTTAGGAATAACTGACTTCAGCCATGGGTGTGATATTTCAATTGCAGTATGAAAAAGTAACTTTTAGATTAAATATAGCAAATTACTGTACATATTACTGTAAGAAAACCTTGACATAATTTTGATGCAGCTGTTGGGGAAATCAAACTAATCTGTTTAACTGGATATAGCTTATATAGTTTTATTAGAGAGGCCCTCATACACAACATTACAAGACTGCTGTGTAAAAGACTTATGGGGACATAAAGCATCAGCTGCATTATTAGTGATATGCTTTCTCCTCTATCGGCTTCTTTATAAGAAAAACTTCACAACATATGTCACTAATTATCAAGCACGTTGCCCTACCCTTACTTTAAGTCTGCCTAACACACATTATGGATGTCTTATGAATCACAGTTCTCCCTATTCCTTCAATTTTTATGTTAAATTTATGTTTATGTTATTAAATTTCAGATGTGTTTACCTGAATGGTACAATAACTATATATTTTGATTTGAGCTTGTTGTTTTATGCTTTGTGTACATTTTTATGTTGTTTTATTTGACACAAAACAAGAACACTTTGTGGCATTGACATTTGCCATGCACACGCGTTTCTATATGTTATATATGTTTATATATGTTTCTAAATGTCCACCTCAGGCTATAAGACCAAGCTAAGTATACTGTTGGTATATACGCTCCACTATGACGTTGCTTTGTGCGCGACAGGCTTTTATGGCCATATGGGCTGTAGGGTCTGGCATTTATAACACTGGAAGAGCAGCACAACAGAAACAAGCAGGCGTTTTTTGGGGAAAATAGATGAAAAATGACAAAAAATTGGATGCTCACAGTATTGCAACTTAAAGGCATTTCTGTTGATCATATTATGATCTGTTGTGATCTTTGTGTGTGTTTTTAACAATTATTCTCTGAGATGTGAGAACTGGTATTTTTGCAGGGTGGTGAAAATAATATATATTGGACATATATTGTGCTATATGTCATGGAATAGTCTTGGAAAGGTTGTGGGATTTGACTAGCAAAAAAGGTGTAGGAACCCTGTACAGTGACATACAAAAGAAAGCTGTGTGTATTCCCAATGAAAGTGTAAAACAAAAACACAAGGTCAACATATGGTCAACTCTGTCATGGTCATTTCTGTATTTTTTCTGAATTTTTAGTTATACCCAAGCTTGTCATTTGCCACAAACAGGAAACTAGTGTATGTAGCCTTTGAATACTAGCTGAAGGTTGTGTTAGCTAGCCTACTGCTCTACGCTAATAAGGCTACGCTAACTCTGGGCTAAGTCTCTCTCTCTTTCTTTCTCTCTCTCTCTCTCTCTCTCTCTCTCACACACACACACACACACACACACACACACACTGGTCCTATTTTTATTTATTTTATTTTATTATTAAATCATATAAAATGTTTAACATATCCCCCTGAAAACCCTAAAATGTAACCCTACCCTCACAGTAAGCCCTCACTTAGCCCTTAATTATGTCGTCATTGCAGCGTCTGCCTGCCTGTCTGCCTGTCTGCCTGTCTGCCTGTCTGTCTGTCTGTCTGTCTGCCTGTCTGTCTGTCTGCCTGTCTGTGAAAACAATAATTCAAGATACATGATAGACACCACAGGTACCCCCTACAGTAGATGATCTGAGTAATTTTTGGACCACAACAAGGAAACTTCTATCACTCCTTAAGATACAGAGTTCATATTAATACCATGTGTTATGTGACCTAGATATACAGTATGTGCTTCATAATGCATTAAGTTGCTTTAATTGTCATGACCTCATTAGCACAGCGGTTTGTGTTTGATATATCATGGTGATGATGGCGGGACATTAGCCAGCTCACATGCCTCTTGCCTCTTGCCTTTCTCAGTCACCTTCACCTTTGGTGTTGCACAACACAATCTTTAATCGGAGTAAGGGTTTAGCTCTGTCCATCCCTCTCTACCGAACCTCCTTTTTCAACCTTTTAAACACAACCCTCAACACACCTGATTGCAATTCATTGGACACCTTGATCTATTCAATATCTGCATCACAAGATAGGTCTGAAGTGTCTGGCGCGCTCAGCCAGCTGCCCAGGAGGCCATATTAGTCTATTAAGGGTACTGTGTGTCAGGATAGCATGAGGGCAACTCCAGTATTTATAGCTTTGAGTCATAGGCTGGAAGTGAAAGTTTATCTCTCCATCAGCATGCCTGTTCAGTACAGAGTGTGTACAGCAGGGAAGCTGGACTGTTAAGTGTCCAAAGTGAGTTAAATGCCATATTTACCCGTCTTACCCACCACTTAAACTGTGGGTGTGTGATGTGTGTGTGCAAGTGTACAAGTAGAGTTTTATCATCTTTTCTCTATAACCTTGTTTATGCAACTCAGGTGCCTCTTAGTGGTTTTATTCAATTGAATTAGGCATCTCTGCAAATATGGACAAATAACGTTTCAATCATGTATTATGCACTGTTAATTTTGGATTTGGCTTTAGTATTTTTGATTAAATGTCAATTTATATTTTGTCATATTTTGGTCATTTAGTTAGTCAAAAAAAAATCTACTTTTGGCACATCTATTATGGTCAAAGTTGTATCTTATTTTGCTTTTATAACATTTCTAATGGCAGCAGTCAACCTACTTAAGGTTTCCGGGAACAGTTGTCAGAAAATCTCTCAAAATCAAGTTCGGAGCAAAAGGCAAAAGGCAAAAGTGAAGGAAATGGTGAAGGATCGAGAACGTATTCATGCTCTCTCTTTAAAGACCAAAACATGACCATAATTTCAACAGCAGCTTCATCACATGTAATGTCCGTTGGTTCCCTGATAAATTTAAATCTTTGGTATTTAGTCTTGTCAAAATATTTCTTGAAGAAAAATGATTTTAGTCTAATCACTGTTACTTGAATTTCATGGTGTCTTTTCTCTTAGTTGTTTAAGAATGTTAACAAATAGTAGATCCAGATCTTTAGCTGCTGGTTTACAGACTATACTATATTATATTTTACAGAATGAATTAGGAACTTCAAGTAATGATATTTTTCCAAAATGGACATATTCTGTTTTGGAAAATTCTCCCTGACCTGAATTTGTTTACGTGTCAGATTTGTGTTTGTTTGCTGATAAATATGTTTCATTAATATTTTACACTGACACATTTTTAACAATATGAACACTAATGTTATTCTTAGCAGGTCCTTATTTGCTATCAATAC
This sequence comes from Gephyroberyx darwinii, assembly GCA_900660455.1. NCBI lineage: Eukaryota > Metazoa > Chordata > Actinopteri > Trachichthyiformes > Trachichthyidae > Gephyroberyx > Gephyroberyx darwinii. The sequence continues at coordinate 20,617 of CABFOQ010033102.1, forward strand.
TTTTCCTTTTTTATCCCTTTAATGAGTGGCAGGTTATAAACAGTAGGTGGTATGTGGTGTGTCTGCTGGGACCGGTACTGAGGCGTTGTTGTGATATTATTGGAACTTTAATCTCATGCAACAGAGGGAAGATGACACTTTGTTTTGTAAAGGCGCTTTATATGTTTGTATGTATGTTTTTTTTGCTTGTAGGCCTTAAGGTAGGACGTGATGGATGAGAAAGAATTGAATTAGAATTGATTTGAAAATCTAATTGATTACTTTTGGAGTAATTTGTGGTTTAGCCCAGGCTACACTGAAAACCTTCTAAAACCATCTGACCAAAAACACAACTTTACAACAGTAATAAATGTTGTATAAGGTTGTTAGAAAGTGAAAGTGGTATGGCAAAAGCAAGGTCAAGTTAAAATTTAATAACAGTTGATGTGAGTAAGTTATTGTGTGTGCTAGTAAGGCATGATGAGGATAGCTGATCCCTTATCACTAAATTGCCTTTTGTAGATTTATTTTTTAAATCGCCCGAAATTACACAACCTCTACTGTCTTAAACTACACTGTAGAAAAAAAAGGTACAGAGTTGTACCTTTTGTGACTGGGGCTGTACCTCTTTTTGACAAAAACCATACCTTTTTTTTCTGACAGTGTATCAATGAACACAGCACTGTAACTTACAGTCTAATGACATTTGGAAACATCGATCATCTGAAAACTCAAAACAAATGTAGATCTTTCTGTCTTTCTTTCTACCTTAGGAGTGTGATTTCAGGACCGCATGCCTACTGCCCACTAGCTCAGTAGCAGGAATATGAGTGGAGGTTGTGATAGCATGACTTTATGATGTGGCAATGTCATCGTAAGACCATATCACAACTCCAGAAGCCAGGAGGAACACTGAACTGGAGGTGCTAATCCTCCACAAGATTCAGTTGCACAAATTCACATTTGAAAATGTTTCATGAACTTTCCATATTTGAGCTGAGGCAACCACAACATTATTGTATTTTTAAATTATTGTATTATTTACAGTACAAGCTTTTAAGGAGGATCAATATATATACCATCAATTATGAGTATTTCTACCCATAATTCCAATGCGTCAGTATCCCAGTCATGTGAGCAAAACATGTCTGACAAATGTCCGTACTCTCCCCTGCAATTTCGCTACATCTAATCCAATTGGTCTCTCACCCTTCAGCAGGGTGGGGCGGAGCAGTGGCTGGGTACAGCAGTGTCAGGTGCCTACCATGGACGATGTGATTAATAGAGGACAAGACTAAGTTTAGACAGCATGTGAGGGCGTTCATCAAAAATTGAAAGGATAGACCCGTCAAACAGGGTCACAGCACAGGCAGGGGTCCGTGGTTCTGAGGGGACTATTACAGCAGCTTGTGCTATGGGGAGCGGCTGTCCCTCGTGTACAGTATAGCAGCAGAAAAACAAGGACTTGAGCTACTCTGCTAAGCGTGTTCTATACAGCTATCACGCTATGTGGGCCTTAAAACCAAGATAAGGAGGATCTCTGATAACTGATAAAGATTTCTTACTCATAATTGATTTAAAGGAAAAATCAATCCTAAAACACTTGAGCCTTCCACTAATAGTAACCTCAATAGAACATAATGCCATCCAGCCACAAGACATGTCGCGGCTGCCTGCGATTATAGACATAGCTAACAGTAGAATACTCTTCATAGCCCTAACCATCGCCAAGAAAACTATCCTCATGAACTGGAAATCAAGGAACACAATCAATACTACACATTGGAAAAATCTACTAATTGAATACATATCAATGGAAAAATTATCTGCCTCCATCAAAAACCAAACCGCCGATTTCGACATAATCTGGAATCCATTCATCAACACTCTGATTTCCTAATCATCACACCTATCTGCCGCTCACAATAAACATGCATAC
>CABFOQ010033102.1:22554-50060 GCA_900660455.1 Gephyroberyx darwinii
AAACATGCATACTGTCATTCACATACACATATCTGCCATTACTCATACACCATGATCCTTACAGTTTTAATCTGACATACACTTGCACATACACAAGCATCACACACATACACCCAACAAACATACACAATCTATCCCGCTCTTCTGGCATTTTTCCTTTTTTTCCCCCCTCTCTCTTTTTTTTGAAAATTGTATTTCTTTATTTCTTTATTTTTCCCTCCTCTTCTCTCTCTCTTTCCCTCTATTGTTACTTATTAAGTACTTATTAATTAATTTAAAATATTTGTTGTTTTTGTTTATTTGTTGTTACTTTCATTAGTATTATTGTTACTGTTATTAATGTTGTTATTAAATAAAGGGAAAAAAATTCACATTTAACAGTTAAAAAAAACATTTACAATTCTTAACCAATTTCTATGACATTTCCAAAACATTTGGGTATGCATCATTTTCAATTTCTTTTTCCAGGCCTGTAAGACATAAAAGGTTTGTGTCTGACAGACTCACCGTCAAAGTGGAAGAAGTGGTTGTGTTGGTTCATATGGGGTCTGGCATCTGCCGCAGCCCCTGCAGGACCCGCGTTGTCTTCTAAGCCCCCCCCCTGCTGCTGGCCTCCCACCTGGCCCCCATCCCCACTAATGTTCAGGGACATCCGACAGGTGGGGCATGAGGTGTCCTGCTCTAGCCAGGAGCGCAAACAGGAGCTGGAGAAACAGAAACAGACAAACACAGATAAGTCACACAATTATTAAATTCTTCCTTGGACTTTAATAGATTTCTCTGTATAAAGCGTGGTGCCTGCATGCATCCCTGCATGCACTGTATCATGTATAGCAGCAATTCCTGCTGAAAAAACACTCTTTACTTGTGGAAGAGATGGCCACAGGGTAGTTTGCGTGCAGTCATCATGGCATCCCAACAGATGGCACAGTCGTCATCATTAGCTGCCAGCTCCTCTGCAGTAGCAACAGCAAACCTGCACACAAAACACAGCACACAGAGTTCACAGTAGATACCATGTAAAGCCCCCCCAACCGTCCGCCCCCAAAGAAATAAAAAAACAAGAAATTTAAATGTGCCTTTATAGATGATGACATTATTCAGTCCCTCCAGGATGTTGCAATCTTGCGATCGCAAGAGTTTACATGAGTTCAACTAATTGCTGCAATACTTGCAAGAGCTTGCAATTTTGCCAAAACCCCGCAATTTACCACATAAAACGGTCAAACTGGCACAATACTTCCACATTAACAATCCTACATGTTCGGGAGGTTGTGTTTTTTTAATTTAAGTACACAATTTGAACCATTTGCTTTCTTGTTATGCCTTTGATATGGTTACACACAAGGACAATGCCAGAGTGGCCAATCGGGACAACCGGACCAAATCCCGGTGGGTCTGTGGGCCGGTTGGACGGGCCCCCCCTGCGGTGTAGCTTAATCATTTTATAAACTGTTCAAGTTGATTTGCTGCTAACAGGCCGGCCGCCGGTGACTAATAGATGTGGGTTCTCCGGTCCGGACCTCTCTCCCCTTTTCTCTGTCAAACTGGCAGCACTGACAGACCTGACATGACTGATAGGGAGATTAGAGCGGGACGAGATTGGTCAACTACTGATGTAATGACAAGTTGTAGCTATGCTGCATTGCAGCCTAAAAGGGAAAAAACAGACAAAAAATAAAAACAAGGATTAAAAAGGAATGAAAGAAAAAGAAAGGCACTAGACAGAGATCATGTTTTCAGCCGGCGGCCCCACGAGGTATTAATGTGTGACGAGTACTCTACTACTTAAAAATAAACAACTTAAAAAACAGAGTGGGCAGTTTACAATGGGGTTTGTTTGTTTTTTGAGGGGGGAGGGGTCATGAACTTTTCATCCATTCCTGCTGTTTTACCACAAGATAACACGAAAAATATTGCAATTTTTGATGAAAGCCGCTGCAAATTCAATCATTTTGGGCCGCAATAATCAGAAAAAAACGGGGACTGGGACTGAGGGACTGATTAGGAATGAGATCACAACAGCAAATAGTAATGGTAGGAAAATAGGTAGGAGATACAAAACTTCCAACTTAGAAATAATTGAAAAAAGAAAAATGTGAAAATGTGAAAATGTATCCTCACCTGGCCTCCATGTTGTTGATGACACGAAGGTAGTTCTTATGGCGACGGAGGCGGCGCTGGACCTCATGAAAGAGATAGCGCAGTTGCATGAAGATCACCAAGCTTGCCATGGATAGCCAGATGTTACCAAAAAGCTAATGAGAGAGAAATATGGACAAAGAAAGAGGGACAGACATGGAGGGAGCAGAGAGGGAGGGGGAGAGAGGTCACAATGAGGTCATATTTTTCCACCTTCAGTTTGTTTTGTAATGAAACAACAGAGCGCTGAACTAGCAATCCTCTAGGATGTGTTATTTATTTTATTTTCAAAAATTATGAGACAGGTTGATTTGAATGAGCCTCAGAGGCTCCATGGTCATGAAAATGAATTCACACATCGATGCGGTTTGAACTTCCAAATGAAGGCCTGCCCACAGGGGCCACTCTGTCACTCTCACCAGCATGTGGATGTGGTGCATGAGGTCCAGGAACAGCATAGCCAGCTCCATGATGAAGTCTGTGTAGTAGATATATGTTCCCTTACTCTCCCAAGTCCCTGGATGGTTCAGATCCCACAGGTGGATGGAATACCTGGAGGGAGACACGTAGCTCTTTAAGGCCATGATACATGGGCAACTTTTAGAGGCAATGTTACCTTCAGCAAGAATAGATAGTACTATTAGCAAATGGGACTAAATCAATCTGGATAGCATAAACATGGATAGGGAATAAAATAGTGAAAAAATAGGATTGGTCATAACTGTCCATCTTCCATTTCCACATACATTTTCCTCTATTTAGTGGCCTTAAGCCAACATGCCTGATTTAAAAAACAACAACAACAACAACATAAAACAGCGGCTGACCCCTTCATCCACTATGTGTACTAAACACAGGATAAACACCAGCGAAGGGCAGCAGGGCTTTTCATAACATAAACACTCAATTCATTGTTACACTACAGGACAATGGGTTTCCACAAACCTCACTGTGCTTTGTACCAGGCTAACAGCACTTCAGTTCACAATTTACATTACAGTCATTTAACAGGGGCTTTTATCCAAAGCGACTTACAATAAGTGCATTCAACAGAGGTACACATGAGAACTATTAGTCACCAAAAATCACGAGGACGAGCATCCAGAAGCATATATATAGATAATTTCGATTTTTTTTTTGTAAACAAATAAAACAAATCATCATTGTGCAATGAAGTATTAGTTTTAGGCTAAAACCATTAATGAGAGCCTCCCTTGATTTGAGTTTTGCTGCAAGACTAATCCTGATCACCCCTCTTCAGGACAAAGAGGCCTTTAAAACTGGTGGTCATGGCAACAGAAGAAAAACAACTGGTGCTGCTAATATTAGCCCCATTCTAAATCTGCAGAGGCAATATCATCAGTGCTGCTGTGTCTGAGTGTGCATGTGGAAGTGGGCTTTAAAGGGACTTACCGCATGATGACATGCCCTGTGCGTACAGTCACTAGCAGACACTGAAGATGATAAGAGTAAAGATACACACAGGTGAATATGACGTAATTCTCGACCCATATAGACTGATGCCAAATATGACACTGCAGAATACAAACACTACCTGAGTGAATGACTATATTATATATATGCTTTATACTTAAAATGATACAGTAATGGGTGGTTTGCTTAGCATGTTGAACCTCTCTTGGAAATTTTGTATTCCCTTTTAAGAACAGCATACAAGTAAATTAAAGACAGAATATTTGAAATCTCTTTCAAATACGTGGACCTGATGAAAGCTTGTACGATATAAAGAGTACACAACTGTCTGTACAAAGTCCAAACCCTAGGGCACAGATTACAATACCCACTGACTACTATAGGTTGTTCTGTTTGCAAAAATATATCTGCATTTATAATTCAGTGTACTATGTGTGTGTAAGTGTCATCACTGTCCAAATTCCAATTCATTAAGAAGTGATTTAAAAAAAAAAAAAGGATATAAAGATGACACACTGGTATTTTTAAGTACACACATTTTTGGAGTAAATTTGTCCACAAAACTATAGAAGATCTATTTGCAGAGCAGATATCCATTTTCACCCAATTGTGGTGCCTGGCTCTCACCTCTGCTGCCATAAAGGAGAGGGTGTGCAGGCCATGGGCAGCTCCCAGCAGACCACAGACCACAGCCAGGCCACAGCAGTCCAGCAGCAGGGAGACCAGCAGAGACAGCACTCGCACATGGCTGTTCATGGGAGTGGACGGGGAGAATGACAGCTGTATGGGGGAAAACATGATTACATACATTTAAAATGGATTGCAAATGGACTGCGGGGTTGGTGGAACTAAGGGAAATTTATAGTGGATGCCTATCGGTGAATCAGGATTCTGTTACATATTTCAAATTACAGAGAAATCTGGCATTTAGTGTTCATAGCCGCTCAAATCAAAGACAACACCTGCATCTGCACGTATATATTCATGGTAATGTGAGGGAGAATGACAGCTTCAGAGGCAAAAACACTTAATTAACCCTAACCCAGAAAGTGTTTGGGGTTCAGAGGGTTAAAGGGGAATATTGCCAATCTAACAAAAAACAAACATGAACAATTATTTAACAAAGCGAGTTGACTGAGAAGACATTCACAGCAAAGACCTGGAGAGAAACTGCAAGAAGAGGGAGGGTTTGCACACCCACATCAACTTCTTGCCCTACTGGCCACTGAGCAGCATCACAGGTACCGTTCAGGGTTCAGTATCTTACTCAGGGGACGTTTCAGTCGTTGAGAGGAGAAAATGCTTCAATTTCCCTCCCCCTTCCAGATTTTCTCACTCTTTGGCTCCCACAACAACATTGACATTATAAAATGTCAATTCAAAAATGCAATTGAGTCAAAGGGGAAGAAACAAATTCTCAGTTCTCAGTTCTCGAAACATACCACAAGATCACTGATAACATGCTGTTCCTGTAACCTTGGGCAGTTCAACCTGCATTTGTGATTATTAACCCAAAACTAGAAATCAGAGGCCCCTAATCTGTGAGGTAATCAAGCTGCACAGAGGGTGGGTGGGAGAGGAAGACAGCTGGGGTGACACATTAACTAAGTACAGACAGACCATTAACCTAATTTGGATAAATGTAGACCTACAGACAGAGCTGCACATGGAGACAGATACAATGACACACACAAAGACAGGCGTGGCAGAAGACGTTCATAAACACTAACTGACTGATTCACATTTTACAGCAGGGTTTGCAGACATGACCTGCTAGTCCAGTCAGCATTACGTCAACAAACAAACCTGACACCCCTTTCAAATGCCATTACTTGTAAGGAGGTGAATAAATGTGATATTTTATTTTGCCCAACGTGCACAACACAATCTGATACAGCGTAATGTCAAAGATATGGCTGACGTATTATCGGTAGCCAAACATGTAAGCAAAAGATCCTATTAATAGATCCAGACCTGAAAAAGAACTGTCCGGTCACTCTCAGTCTGCAGACGTACAAACAGCACCGGTGCTATAACAGTCACAGAAAAAGTAGGTCTGGCCCTCTCATGTTTACTCTGTAGCTTCAACAAGAACAGGCTTCACATACGGTCATTTAGGCCTTCCAATGACATGGAATAACTACAGTGAGGGCAATAACACAAGCAACATTTTGAGGCACTGATGGGCGTATTTCCAATAATAACGCCCAAGAGTGTTCTGTTATGCATGCTGATTGTGCTGATCCCTATGCCTGCTTAAGGCCATATTGAGAATTTGCATTGCCTCAAAAAGTTGCCCATGTTTCCTCACCTTTGCATCTGCTTGAATTTGGTAATATGATTATCCATTCAAAGGATCCCTTACTTTGCGGCTGATGTTTCTGAAGTCATGTGTGTCCTACCCTGACAAAGAAGACCTCAAAACAGACTGCAGGCTCTATAGCAGAAAATCAGAACTTCCTATCATCAGGGAGCCATGACAAACCGTGTGCTTTTACACTGAGGCAATGTTTCCTTCAGAGGGTTTTCCTTCCAGGACAGACAAGTCTCTGAAAAATCATTGAGCTCTGTGACTCTATAAAACCCACCAATGAAGCCTATAAAAATTCTGATATAGATTGTGTAGCCCATGCAGCCAATTCAATGGTAGGAGAGACACTGCTGCACACTTTATTACAGTGTTTTGGAAATACAGGTCAGTATCCAAATGTGGGTTGTGGAAAGCATAAATGGGCCGCTAAATTGTTATTAGGTTATTATAATGTCCCTACAACGAATCTCTACAACATAAGGTACACTAGTGTTGTAAATTACTATTACTTATTTTGTGCACACTTGTATCCAAAGTGCCTTACATGCCATGAGTGCATACATGTTTGGGTTGAGTTACATAGCAGATTACCCAACAAAGCAAAATGAGCTGTAGTTATAAAACTTACATATTCAAAGCGGTCTTTGCAGAGCTGGACCATGAGGTGGAGAAAGACCAGAGCGGAGAACCACAGACACCACATGACCACCTCCTCCACAGTCTGGACGTTCAATACACCAAAGATGAAGATGAACTTGTAGAAGATGAAGTTCCAGAACTTATCTTTCAGGTGCTGAGGGAGGGAGATATAACAAATGAGATGTCAGACATATCAAGCTGTAATAAGTGTGTTCACTTACAACTGTGTTTCAAAAAAAGCTATGGGTCAGACGCCTGGGTCCCCGCGTTCTCATCTGGGCCTCATTTGAAAGGGTTAAGAAGCCCTGACATAAAATAGTTCCATTCAGCTTTAACACTGCAGTGTTTCCCATACATAGGCTCATCGGTGGAATGGCCACAAAATAAATACTTGGTCAATGTATATAAATTGATCTCTAAAGACAATTTTATGGCCATAAGACAAGTGCCTTATGAAAAGTGTCGGCACTGAGGCATTTATGCTCAAGCGAAGTGTTGAGAGACGTCTGTGGCATGAGCTGTCATCTCCATGGTAACCAGCAGGACATTTCTGGCTGGTTTGTGTATGTTAGTTTAGAAAACATGGCAGTGCTAAGGGTACAAAGATATAATTGACACAATAGAGGAAGAGGAAATGTTCAAAACTCCACTTTTATTGCGGAGGAGGAGGCAGAGGAGAAAGAGGTCGTGGTCTGTGCGTCCAGTAACGCTATCTCGACCAAAACAAAGAGCTACGCAGCGGTTTCCATCCCCATGACAATGACAGAACACTTGGTCCAGCCAACCAATGATAATGTAAGCCAATCAATGACAGCGTCTGCAATGTTAGAAATTTCTACAGGAACAAGACAGGTCTGACAACCATAAAACAGCCTTAAGAGGTGCACTTCACGTGTCTGAGACATCACTTGCTAGATGGACAAGGGCGCAGTCTGACAAAAAACAACACCGACTCGACAACGGAAGGTAATTGTTAACTTTTTTGCTCCAATATTGAACTTGGGATGTTCCAGTCCACAAAGTGACATTACCCCAACTGCTAGCAGAGTCTCTCAGCAAGTCACACAATCATACATGGACAAGTGGGGAAAAAATGTGTTTCCTGTGCATTGAATATTTGTTCCCTCAGATCAGCATTGAAAAGTATTTTACAAAGAAAAGGCCTTGAGAGGAGGAAGGAGCCAGAGGGAGTCCATACCTGAGGTATATGCAAAACATGCAGCTTAAACCTAACAGGAAAAGCTCTAAACACCACCAGTTGAAATACATTTTTTTCAGCCGTAGCTACAATGCTATCCATTCTTATCACAATAGAAAGGGAATGCATAGAAATAAAATGTTAAAGCCATGACAGAATCAGGCTATTTATTTTGATTCCAGCCCTTAACCAGGCGGCTGGCAAAGACATTTCCCCCCCGGGGATCAATAAAGTACCTAACTACCTGCTGTAGCAGCTTTAATACGCAGTGGTTCAACATGCCACCATAACATGCCTCTCCTTTATTTGTTGAATTATTCATTATTTAACCTCTATTTAACTACATAGGTCAGTTTAGAACATATTCTCATTTCCAATGACGGCCTGGCAAGTGACAAAAACATTAGTGTATGATGTTCAATAAATCTGTGAATGTTGTGCAATGTCTTTTCATCCTCTTCGGCCTTTAGGACCACAAAACTCACCTGCTTCTCACTGACTCTGAGGGGCCCAAACACTACACACTGGATCATTTTAGCGATTAACATCAGAGAGCAGCAAAACGTATTGACTAACACCTGGGGAAGGACAAAGAAGAAATAACATTAGTATTGGTAAACAAATGAACAATACTACCTCATCAAAGTCCTATATTAAATATGACTCACCCATACAAAGAGACTGTCAGTGATGAGATACCACAGCACAGTAGTTGCCAATTCTGTATCCCCAATATCATTGCTTGGGTGTTCAAGATCCACTTCAGAGGGAGTTGGTGTGTCATCCGTCTCCAAAGTACCAAACCCCTGGTCAGTCACAGTGGTGTAGGCACTGAAGATACTGCCAGCAAGCAGAGCCACGCTGAGTGCTGTGTAGGTCTGCAGGCTAGGCCAAGGAAACCTCTCCAAGAACAGCAGTGGCATTGCAATGCTCTGTTGTACTGCTCACCAACAGACTTGAAATTACCATATAATACACCCCGAGCTGAATAAACTCTGCAAACAACCTGTGAAGGCAGACAATGTGGTTAAATAATAGATAACTGGCTGCAGGTGATTCATAATTTGCTAGACTCATAGCAAACTGAACTTTAACGTCAATTATATTGATGCAAATGATACCTGCAGAGGACCATTGCCAAGGCTAGTTAACCATTTTGTTGGCTAGCTTGCAAACAGAGTTGGCTAAAGTTAGCCTGTTACCTGATTAACGTTGCCAAATGAAGCTAACTAAACGCAGACGCAGATCCTAGGGACAGGCTAAGCGCGTTAATTTCGTTCTACAAAGAAGTTGAAAACTGTGATCAATCGAGCCAGCTGGCTAACATTCATAATGTTAAGTAATAATGACAGCCCACGCCCCTAACATAACCTATTAGCTGTTCTGTTTACCTCGCTAACGTTCGCTAACACTAGCGAGCTAGTTAGCGTATGTTAGCTACGCAGCTAACTGCACTTAGCAAGCCCTAATAGGCACCAAGCTCGTATTAAACCTTCACTTACAGTTTTGCCAATATTCCAGTTATATATGATATCCAACGTCCCTTGTTATATTCAATCCTTCACTTTCCGTGTTCGAATGGGAAGATCCAAGTTGACAACATCGTCATGTTGATTTCAACGAACAAGCAGTAGGTTATGTGAGAGTGGACTTTCTGGTTGCGCATCATAACAACGTCATCATAACAACTTTAAAGTCATGATGAAATAAAAATGGCCCTTTCACATCGATAGCTAATTATATATATCATAATGAACACATATTGAACAATAAATGCCAAAATAACATTTTCTTGTATTTTTATACCAAAATCCCATTACGTTTACTTCTACTTCTACTTCCTGGAAACGTATACTTATGCTGCGTTCTATGCAAAGTCGGAAAGTCGGTAGTTCCAGCTTCCAATCTAAATACGTTCCAGGGCATCTGCTGGGGAAAACATGGACGCCCGCAGGAAATACTTGTTTGTTTGGCAAGCGTCTGAATTCTTCAAGCATCTGAAAATTAGAAAGCTGTTACAACATCTGTGTTTTCATAACAAATAGACTAGTTGGAGTTGGAGGTCGGATTTAACCGAGTTCCGAGTGCAATAGAATGCAGCATTAGTGAACCAGAGGTGGGCAGAAGGGACGTCAATTTCGGCCCCCCATGGATACCAGTGACCATACATACACATTCCACCCAATAATACCACTTCCGCCCCTCCCATCACATACAATCTGCAACTTTACATTTTAAAAGTTTTAAATCTCTTTAAAACTGACCGAGCTGACACCCCACACCAGATCCGGATGTTTCACCCAAGTGCCCGTATTGTGTTTATTCTGTTTACACCCTTGGCACACCTGACCGTCATTTCTTGTTTTCATAATGTGGGCATTGTCAAGCCTTTTGAGACTGTAACTGTGATTAAGGGCTATACACATTGACTTGACTTAAAAACAGCCATTGGCAATGTACCTAGTATTTCTGGATCCATTTTGTTGTTTTGTGGGGTGGTTTTCATATTCCTTTTGTGGTTCCATGACATGTATCTTTCCATTGGGTTTCTAACAGTAACTAGTACATAGCACCTAACTGTACTAACCTATAGAGTAACCTATAAAATGAAACATTCCCCACTATTATCTTCAGAATGATAGTAGGCTTTACACTGTATTGTGATTGCATGCAAAGTCATTGTCAACTTCAAGTTTTATCTGATACTCCTCCTCATTGAAAGAGCTCTATTAGCCTATGACTCAGGTATGAAACTATAAAATTTGAATGGCCACCAAAACAGCTCAGCAGCTGATCCATTGTGACCTGTTGTGTTATAGAGAAGTGAGTGAAAACGTTAATTACGCCATGGTGATGAAACAGAAGTTCCCACCCAGTTCCAGTCTAAGCTTGTATGCCTCAGTCTTGTTATAGACAATTGATGTCTCGGCTGTAAAAATGAGCGTCTTGTACACTTCAGAGAATGTTACAACTGTAAATCAGTTGTCTACTGCAGGTCGATCCGTTACCTGTGTGTTCCTGGGCCTGTCCTTCCTGGTCGGTGTACCAGGAAACCTGCTGGTGATCTGGACCATTCTAAGGCACACCCAGCAGCGTTCCCACACCGTGATGCTCATCCTGCACCTGGCTGCTGCTGACCTGTTGGTGCTCATCACCATACCTTTGTGGATCTACTCCCTGGCACACTCCTGGGTCTTTGGAGCAGCCACCTGCAAGGCCACAGTGTATGTCATCAATGCCTGCTTGTTCTGTAGCATCTTCCTAATCACCATCATGAGTGTGGAGCGCTTTGTGGCCATCCGATATCCATTTGCGATGCTGCACTGGAAGACCACCACCATTATGAAGAAATGTCCAGTAGTCGTGTGGCCTCTGGCTTTCCTTTTGGGAGTTCCTGCTATACTGACCCAGCGTGTGGATAGAATTGATGGGATTGAGCTGTGTCTTTTCAAGAACTACAGCTCTGTGGCTCAAGAGATTATCTTTTTATGCCTGGAGACTTTGGGGGGCTTTGTTGCTCCCTACACCATCCTTGGTATCTGTTACTGTCTGGTAGCTGCTCAGCTCAGGGGAATGCGTCACCACTCCAAAACGAAATCCATTGTTCTCATCAGCAGTGTGGTGATAGCCTTCACACTGTGCTGGCTGCCTTACCATATCCTTAACATTATTGATCTGTTTTGCATCCTAGGAGGGAAAACTAGATGTGTGCCACAGAATGCCAGCTTCATCTCTGGTTCGCTTGCCTTCATTAGCAGTTCAGTGAACCCTGTACTGTACGCCTTTGCTGCCAGGAATTTCCGATCAAGTCTCCAGGAGTCCCGATTGGTCCAGCTGTTCCAAGAAATGGTCACTCACACCAACAAGCTTAGTGGAACTGATAGTTCACCATCAGATTTGGCAGAGGGCAACAAAACCACAAACAAAGCAGTCGTCTGACACTGGGTACAAAAAGGGAAACTAACCCTAACTGTGACAATTATTAGTGTGCAACTTTCAATTACTTTTTCAGAAGTATTGTGTTCAATGATCAAACTGTTCATTTTAACAGGTGGACCAGAGAGGCAAGTTGTTGCTTTCCCTCAGTTTTACCTCAATTCTGCAATTAATTAAGGGATTGCATTTAAAAATGGTGGCCTTCAGGTGGACAACAATATACGTAGGTCCAATTTAAGGTTTTGGATGACTGTTTTCTAATATTACTATCCTTGGGCTGTAAGTTGCAATATTGTGCTCTTAAAGACAACAGAGTTTGGGTAATATCTGGTGACGCATAGGATTTACACACACTTTTAGAATCAGACTTGTTTGGCTCTTGTCTTCGGGGGATACCATACCCTCCCTTCCTCATTTCAGACTGCTGGATGTCACTGATGCAAACATGTTATTATGATATGAAAGTGATATTTAAGTTGAATCATTGTGCACATGGCCTACAGCAGTTCTAAGTAAATAAATAAATATGTCCAACATGCTCCAACAATGTTTTCTGTGTTTTGATTAAGTGATTATCTGTGTCATAAGAATCTGGCGCCGTATTCACAAAACATCTTAAGGCTAAAAGTAGCTCCCAATTTGCTGATTTAGGAGAAACTCTTTAAAATAATGGGCATGTCAGTCCTAATTTTAGGACTCCTAAATTTTTGGTCTAAGAGTATTTCACAAAGCGTTTTAGTGCTAAAACCAGCTCCTAAATCTGTGAAAAGTTAGGGGTAGTCAATAGGACTCCTAAGTCACTAAGACCAAATCACAAACAATCCTATACTGGTGTCTGAGTGCCCAAGGACACTGTACACCACTGAGGCAGTAGGCGATGGTTCTGGACAGTTTGCTTTTTGTTTTCATTTGCACAATGTAGCGTCACATGTCTTCCTATCAGCCATGGTTATTCTAGTCTGATCAGTAAAAGGCTGCTTATATGCATATCCGCTAATTGTTTACAAGATGCCAGACATGTAAGAGGCTGACAATTAGCTGAACATACACTTGACTAGTCAGTAGCCTATATTATTCTTGGTTTCATGTTTAATCAGTGACACTTAGCCTACATTTTTATTTCTATGATGGAATCACTGACAGAGACCCATCCCCTATCAGCCAATCACTGTGGGCATAGGAAGTAAGCTTGTGACATCATCCATAGCAACGGGGTCAACCCCGCCCTTTCTCTTAGCTTAAGATCTCTCCCCATTCCTTACTAAAAGTTGGTCTCAGCAGCTTTGTGAATAGGTAATATAATAATATAACAAGTAAATTCTGTTTTAGGGTGAATTTTTCGTTGAGGTCTTTAACCTCCTTGACTATTTCACTTGGGCCACATTTCACAAAAATGAGTGCATTTCCTTTAAAACCCTAAGCCAAAATCACAGCTCAAGAAATTGACTTGCTCATCGTCTCTTGTGACACAAAGGCCAGATGGATGAATCACCTCTCAGATGGCCCTCTGGAAACCCCTTTCCTGTTCTCTCTATGCTTAAAGGGAAGTGAAGGCTTGCTTGTGAAGCACTTTTTCTCTGTATGAGGACACCATTCTCAGCACGCACGCATTCAGCATGAATGGCTCCATTCCTCTGCTTTCTTCAGACGTCATGGCCCATGAGGAGTTTGCTGGTGGGACAGTGGCGTCCTGTGTGATCCTGGGCCTATCCTTCCTGGTGGGGGCTCCGGGGAACCTGCTGGTGATCTGGACTATCCTGAGATATATCAAGCAGCGCTCCCACACTGTGGTTCTCATCCTGCACCTGGCTGCTGCTGACCTGCTTGTGCTCATCACGCTGCCCTTGTGGATCTACTCCCTGGCACACTCCTGGGTTTTTGGAGAGGTCTTCTGCAAGGCCATGGTGTTCGTGATCAACGCCTGTATGTACAGCAGTGTCTTCCTCATCACCCTCATGAGCGTTGAACGCTTTGTGGCCGTGCGCCACCCCTTTGCCTCAGCCGACTGGAGGAGGAAAAGAGCCCTGAATAAAGTGCTGCTGGCCCTGTGGACTGCAGCTTTCTTGTTCAGCATACCTGTCATCCAACCCCAGATTGTAGATGGAGACCCTGGTGAGGAGCAGTGTTTGTACCGGCTGTACACCTCAGACAGCCATGAGCTAGTGTGTGTGCTGCTGGAGACTATGGTGGGCTACGTGGTGCCCCTCTCCATCCTGGTGGTCTGCTATAGCTGCCTGTGCAGCCGTATCGCTCAAATGACCTTCAAGTCCAAGCGCAAATCCACGGTCTTAATCACCAGTGTGGTGGTTGTGTTTGCTGTATGTTGGACGCCTCATCATGTGGGCAATGTCCTCTCACTCATCTACCTGGCCATTAAGGACCCCAATTCTGATGCAGCAAAGGGTCTGGATAGTGTGAGGAACACCATGACCATCATTTCTGGAGCCATGGTCTTCATCAGCAGCACTGCCAACCCCATTCTCTACATGTTTGCAGCTCGCTCGTTCCGGAGCTCACTGCGTGACACCGGGATCCAGAAGCTCTTCCGCCACATCTCCAGCACCTCCCCAGGTGAGGGCAATAGAGAGTTGTCCTTTGTGTCCAAGAGACACAGCAATCAGACCAACAGTTCTCCGTGTGGATCTGATCTCAAAGACCAAAAGGACCAAATGGACGTGTTATTAAACATGTGTGAAAATGGTCCATCTTGATGTTGAAAATGCATGGTTTGATGTTGTGTGTCCCTGTGTGCATATGTATATATTTTTGGATAAGGATAAGGATAACAGGTTCATTAATGAACTTTAATCGTCACATACACTTACATGCAGTGAAATTTGTCTTCTGCACACCCCTAACTAGATGTATGTATGTATGTATGTATGTATGTGTGTATGTGTGTATGTATGTATGTATGTATGTGTGTATGTATGTATGTGTGTATGTGTGTATGTATGTATGTGTGTATGTGTGTATGTATGTATGTGTGTATGTATGTATGTGTGTATGTATGTATGTATGTATGTGTGTATGTATGTATGTGTGTATGTGTGTATGTATGTATGTGTGTATGTATGTATGTATGTAGGTACCTATCTATTTTTTTTACATGAAACAATATTATCTTAAGATCATTTTCAGGCTAAATTAAATTGTTACAACATAGATAGACCTTGTTAAAATAAGATTTTTTAAATTGTGACTGTAGAGAATGTATTTATAATTATATTATTGATGCAAGCAATGACAACTACATTTATTTCCTATGATATGCATAAATAACATAATAAATTGTACCATATACACAAAAACATCTCAATCCATTTTTTTGTTACATTACAGTCATTTAGCAGATGCTTTTATCCAAAGTGACTTACATAGGTGATAGTTGACACTATGTGGGGGTCGAACCCACAACCCTGAGAGTCTCATGCTCTACCGACTGAGCTGTTATTATACAGTATGATTTTTTATTTGATTTTGATATTTATATATGATTTTCCTGGTGCCTACCAATGGCTGTTTTATTTTATTTTATTTTATTTTATTTTAGTTTATTTTAGTTTATTTTAGTTTCGTTTTCAGCTGGTTATCTCGTGGTTGTGTCTGTGTTTATTTTTGACCCATCTGCCACGGCTAAATCATATTTCACCCAGTTTTCACCGACATTTGTACAATACACCCAGTGTTTTTATTTCTTAATCAATCAAAAAAAAAATAAGAATAATGAGTAGTATTGTAAAATAATTATTTTTGCATTACTGGAGACAACTTAGCTTAATTTGTCATGCTATCACACTTAAGATTTCTGCGACTGCAACAGTAACGCTTTTAACTTCCTCCCTAACAGGAGATTGCAAAATGTGTTCCCTCTGGTGAGCAGTAAAAAGAGGAATTATGTCTTTGTAACAGTCTTATAGAAATTAAACCCACAATGTTTTTGCAAGGGGCTTTAGCGTCAGCTGAATCTATGATATTTTTAAATGCAAAGTACAGATGTATATTTATAACCTGCTCTTTGTTGCCATGTACCAATTCCACTACCATTAGGTGGCAGTGCCAGTACTCTATTTTGAACGATGGTATTTGGATGTATTCTCAGTGCAGTGTCACAATGATAATATGTATTCCTCTTTCTCTTTATTGTAAGGTTTTGTTTTAACTTTTATTTCTCCTGGGAAGGGGTTTGCTGAGCACAGATTCTCTTTTTCAACACTGCCTTGCCTCATGCAGCTTACACACCTACCTGGGAGATGCTCAGTACAACCACAGTAAATGGTAAAATGGACTGCACTTATATAACGCCTTTCTAGTCTTCCGACCACTCAAAGCGCTTTACACTACATTCACATTCACGTCATTCACACACACATTCATACACTGATGGCAGGGGCTACCATGTAAGGTGCCAACCTGCACATCAGGGGGAGCTAATCATTCATACACACACTCACACACCGAAGGCGCAGCTTCGGGAGCAGTTTGGGGTTCAGTGTCTTGCCCAAGGACGACCGCTCTACCTCCTGAGCCACAGCCGCCCAGTCATGAGCACATTTGAGGAACAGGAGAAGCCCAGAGGACTTCCTTAATATACATTTTACTGACTCTGGCGAAATGATTCATATATGAGCTGACTAAGCACCGGAGTCTACGTCTTGGCCTGTTTTTATAAAGCTTGGCACCCCACCTTCGTCCAGCATACACGTGTTCATACTACACACATGCTCATACGTGGAAACGCATGACACACACAAGCACACACACACACATATATACATGCAGGCACACATCATCACATCATTATATAAACACACATATTAAGCCACTGTGGCTGCATTTCTGTCCTGATAGTGTGAGCAATACCTGACAGAGATGCAGGGAGGCCTGTGTCGACATGACCCAATCACATGAGCGCACTGGAAGTTTTGTTGCTCACGTGTCGCCACTACATTTGGATGTATTACAAGTTGGTTTTGTTATAATTTAATATAATTCCTGTGTCTCAAGCAAATACTTCACAATGTGTGATCGATGTCATATACATGCCATTATAATGCATCATGAATCTGGTATGACTTGTTATTAGCTTGTTCAGTTCCCCCATAGAGTTTTGAATATATCATAGCATATTATATGGTATTATGATAATAGTTATTATGATGCAATGTGTGCAAATTATATACTTATGATGCATTACAGTTATTCATGAGAAATACTTAACGTAAAGTATACATTTCACTTGACTCCTTTTGGCTTACACACTATCCCAACATGAAGTGAAGCTCATATCTTTTCAGGGCAACTCAAAGTAGATTACACCGTAGTTGTTAACTTAGAGAGGATGATTTAACTGTCCACAGATGAAAAAAAAACTGAAAGTTGATTTGGAACCAGTTGCTGGATTATGTTTTTTTCCCATACACTCAAACAGCTTCATGAACACCTCGTCTCATTGTGAGATTAATTTGAGCTGAAGATTGAATAAACCCGTGTGACAGTGACCTGGGGCCTTTAATTAGCGGTGAGTCGAGATTAGTGTGATTGTGATAGTGGAAAATTATGGCGATTGAAGGGTGTGGCAAACTATGTGTGGGGAACGGACACATAAGAAGCTGACTCAGACATGATGAGCCTCTTCTACCAGAATGAGGAAGCAACCATCTGTGTATAAGACAAGTTCAGCAGTGTGATATATGCCTATAATGCTCACCCCTTTTATTATAGAGTATACCTACACTTACAGTTTACATAGATCTACTGCGTTAGACATATCAGGGTTTAACTACTGCTACTGTGTGTGAAATAACTTTTCTTTTGTTTGAATTATCCTTTATGCTCTGACTGGTTTTCACCATTCTATGGCCAATAAAAATAATCAAATACCATCATAGATTTTTCAAAAAAAGTAGGGGAAACAGCAGCTGCTCCTCCATCTGCTTGGCTCACATGAATGTTGGGGTCACAGTTTTGTCCACTTCAGCGGTATACAAACATCTATCAGTCACCATTAGAAAGGTCCCTTTCAAAATGGAATCTGTTGCTGGAATGGAATGCAAACAGTAATGTAATCTGATTACTTTTGGTTACATTCTGATGTAGAAAGTTCTTGAGTCTGAGGTTCGTCTTATTTAAATATATATTTATTACAAAAAGGGATCTCGAGAGGAAGAGGTGTACACCGCACATAGGCAATATACATTTCTTCAAAGAAAAGAGGGTTTGCACTAGTCTTTAAGTACCAGTCAAGGACGTCAGAAGGACGTCAGAATGCGCTTACATTGAAACAGTTTGACACAAAAGGAGATAGAAGGACCGTGAAGGCATCATATGTTGTGTCCTCGTTCAGAATATCCATAGATAAACAGACTTTCTGGAGCCACGGTGACAAGGGCCTCTGGGCATGTGACGTTATGGCCCAAAGGTTACAGAGAGGAGACCATTCTACTCACACAGCATGAAACAGTATATTCTCAAGGGAGAGTCAGTACATCTGTAGTCCATATATGCACATGTATAGATGTGAAAGTTTAAATTTTCCACGACACCTTCCCTCCAAAGTTGATAGCACATTAAGTATTTCACTTTAAGGCAGTAAGTTATTACTATCATCTTCAACATTGTCAACCATTATTTCAAGACATGCAAAATGTATCATGCAATGACATGCATTGTATCAAATATGATCTCACAATGACAAACAGGCCTCTGATCAACCCTACAAGCACTTTCATAAATATTTGTAATGTGATCACTGATTTTTGTAATCAGATTACTGTAACCCCTTTAAATGCAACCGATTAATGCCCAACCCTTCTATCAATACACTAACAGTACACCACAGCTACTGTTCAACACACAGTGTTGCTCAACAGACACTGTGTTGAGCTGTGAATCTTGGCCATCTCTCAAGTTAATTAGTGGTTGTCACAATTCACACCTATGGTAAAATGGTAAAAGCTGCCACCGATTACACCTGCTGAAGGGAGCACTGGATTGTTGGTATAGTGCCACAGAGAGACAACATGTTTAAACATGTATATTATTTGGTGTCATGTAGATAAATGTCCTTTATTGATGTGGTTGTTGTTGTTGTTGAATAGGGTTGGTGATAAGTCTCGCTTTTCAGCTGAAGTAACTCCCTGTGTGTGTGTCTCCCTCTATTTCTCACACAGGCTCAACTGGAAGGAGTGATGGGTCACAAACTCTACCTCTTCAAGAAAGACTCTGAATCGCTCTTGGGATGGGAGAGTTAAATGAGCAAAAGGAGGTGAAGAGACAAAAATCCTTGTACTCACTATCGTGTCTTGGCCCATAGCTACCTATACTGCAGGAAAAGGGAGTGTCGAGGGCAACAAAACATGGCATTCTGGGAACTAGGCCAGAGACTAGTGAAAACTCAGGCCAGTAGGGACCTGTGAAGGTTTTTGTTTACCAAGTTTTTGCACATTCTAAGTATGACTGAAACAAGGATTCTTTTTTATTAGCTGTTCCTAGATGCAAATATACCAATGCATTTGTATGTGAATGTGTTTGTGTTATGTTTTTTTTTATATCAATACTATTACAAAGACGGATTGAATCTTCATATTCATCACAGCCACCAAGGTCCAGTTTTGGCGTTCATTGTGTTCCCTCATGCTATGGCAGCGATGCCCCTGCCTCAGTTCTGGGCTGTCTGCTTCTCCTGGGGTTGAACTCACTGGTATGGGCATCTCAACATATTACCATGCCCTACATACAATGGTACCCATTCGTAGAAGTCTCACAGGGTGAATTAGTGCAACACTGGATGCCTTTGCTTTTTCAAAAGTTGCAATCTTGAGCATGTGTATTGTAACATAAAACCTGTGTGTCTCAGTGAACATTTTCAAACAAGCCTGTGAGTCATACATTTTTGATAACTGATTTCTACCAAGCAAAATTTAAAAAAACAACACACAGTTGATTGGCCCCGCCCTGGCACAGCTGAGCCTCGTTTTAACTGGGACTGTGATTGGTGGAAATAATCAGATGTCACTTTTTGAAATGCTTTCTGAGAGGTCTAGAAATATGAAAGGGGTGATACTAGGGGAGGCTTTTAAAGTCACAAAGACACAGCGTTTTGACAGAACAGTCCTCCCTAACTGGACGTATTTCCTGATGTTGGGGTGGGACATAATGCTGAGCCGCCTGTTCAAAAGTTTAAATTTTGTTTTCTCCTATTGTATGATAATAATGTTTATAAAGATTATTACTGCTGTTACAAACGTTGAGAATCACTGCATGGCTTATGGGTGCTGCTGAAATGTGCCATCAGACTAGATAGAGACCATGTTTTCTATTTACACTGTGCTGTTATCTCACACCACTGATGTCTCTGACGACTTTGACAAGCATACCACAATAATTTAATCATCAGTACCACTGCAGGTATTACCAGTTCATTCAGGCTCTACGTGTGACTTATGAATGTAACTGGTCTATCACTGATATTTTTGTGTGGGGCTGTTGTCCCTGGTTGTTATTACTCCATGCTTGCGGCATCTTAAGGGACTACCAGTTCTTCAGGTTTAACTGTGGTTACGTGAACCTAAATTGGGACTATGCTATGGGTTGGACCATCCATAGCACTGCCCACAATCCTAATGGTGCAAGCGTTTGGGAGTGGAAAGATCATTGCTGGTACAGGAAAGTTGAAAGGAGGTCGATATCCATACAAAATCCACTCCCTTATGTTGAAATACTCTATGTGCACCCACATGACACACTCTGTGATGCATCACATTTGGACTCATGTATTTCAGTCCAAGTGTCAGCAGTGTGATCACTAGTGACGAAATCACACACACACACAAAAAAAAGGATTCTTCCTACTTGACTTTGTCACTCTCTAGAGCAACCAAGCATAAATACATGTGCATTATGACTGAAAGTATTACTCAAAAATGTATTCAATAATTCATTTGATTTCCATAGTCTTCAAGCACATCAATAAACAATGTTCTAACATGTAAAACACTGGACAAGTGGTACAGGACAAGCAACAAATAAAAATACACAAAAGCCACACCCCAGTCCCAGTCTCCTTGCACTGGCTCAGAGACTGTCCAAATGGTGTTTAAAAAATATGAGCTCCCTCTTATGTCATGTTTTTTCAAGAGCATGATTTAATGTAAGCCTGGTGATACCACGTGCAGTGATACATGACTATTTTGAATTGAGGATATTCAAAATTAGCTTAAATGTCAAAAGCTAAACCCTCTCTCTAATGAGTTCAGGTGTGCTTATCCTTATAGAGGTATTACATTTACTCCTCGCAGTCGCTGATGTAAAAACCTATGCAAGCCTATTGCTACTTCCTCTTGCAACAGACCTGGCCAATGGGATTCGGATATACACATCAGCGTCCCGCCCTCACCTTTGCGAAGCAGCCAATAGAAAACTCCCCTGGGACTTGACTCGACCAGAGGCTGAGCCATACAGGTAACTCAGAAAAAACAGAGAGGAGAGAAAAAAAACCTGCAGGGCTTGTTATGGAGTTCGTGTGAAAGAAACACGGATTTTCCTCCCTTCTTTACCAGTTAAACCAGTATCTCTGGATACAACACACTCAAGTACTGGAACAGGTAGAGTCTTTGACCGCAAACTCTTTCGTGTCTCCTCTGAAAATAATCTCCTTTTCTTTCCCCGTTTACTTCAATTGAGTTTCCAGAGCTTTTGTTCGCTCTTCTTATCACTTGGAAAAAGGTGAACCCTCGTGTTATTTTTATTTGATCTTTGCTTTAATTGTAGTTTTTACCCTTGTGGTCCCTGATGGCTTCGCACAGTGATACTCTGGTGGTGTTCTTTGGGGCAACAGCTGGTGCAAATGGGGGTAAACTGGGTTCGGATGAGAGGGAAATAATTCTCTTGGTGTGGCAAATTGTGGATCTACATGAGAAAAAGGTACGAACCTTTCTGACCCGTTGTAAGGTTTCTTATGTAGCAAAGTGTTTGTGGCACAGTGTCTATCTGTAGTGGAATAGTGTGCTTGACAGCTGACATTTAAAGCAACAAGGTGTGCTCTCTAAATCAGTCCGTTTTGTATCGCAAATGTTACATTCAGTTGTCAAACGGTAACTCCAGCCGTCTTATTAACTCACCTTATTCAGGTGTGCAAGCCAAATATTTTACAAACAGGTGAGGCGCGTGTAGTGGCCTACTACGGAGGAAGCACACCTTTTTGGTTACATGTCAACTTCTCGACATAAAACAACAACGCTTTATTGACAATTAAGTGCTCTTGCAATTACATTGTCAATTGTTTGTCTGACTTTTAAGAGCTCAGTACCTAATTTGGGGGTTGGCCGGGTTTAAAAGTCTTAAAGGGATGTATGAATTTGGAAATCAGTAGCGTTCTCTTCACGCTACATTCTGCACCATGAAACGCTAATTCCCTTCGCAGGTCGGGAAGCTCCATAGATGTCTTGTCAAGCCAGACACTTTGGAGTTGACAGACCAGTGTAAAGAAGAGACAGGACTGACTTTGGAAGACCTCCTCAAAGCAGAGCCTCTGGACCAAGTCCTGCAACAGGTGAGATCCACTGGTCATTAAATGGTGAATGGTGTGAATCTTTTTCCATCAACTTGTCTTTCCACCAAGAAGGAAACCTTTGGTAGTCACTGGTGTACTTAATTCAGACAGCGTGCAAATAGAGACAGCTTATTAAGTATGAAATCTCTAATGTTATTGGCATATTTAAATCAGAAGCCTTGCAAAACAAATGCCACTTTTTGCCTGGAGCGAGTTGGGACACCACACGCTTGGTGCAAAGCTTTAAATTAATGGAAGGTGTGGCAAATTTTTCTGTGATGACCTTTTGAAAAAGTGTATTCCATCCGGTGGGATACGTTGGTGGTTTGGCCCTACAGTTTGCTGACAGTTTAGAGAGGTTTTAGGAGGTAGGATGGGCAGAGCCTGGGGCTGCTGGAGGACTCGCAGGTCTAGTCTTGTCTCAGACTGATGCATGCTGCAGACATCTGGAAAACGGAATTTTTACTTGGGAACGCTGGTTTCAGCAGCTCTTATGACCAGGATGTGAAGTTGCTTTCTGGTTCCTCCTTGTCAGTAGGTATGTTTTGACAAAGGCGTTTATGTCGCCAAACTTGTTTTTCAACCACCCCGACAAGACTATTTGTTTGCACTTGGTGCACCCTTCCCCGCTCACTGCAGTATTTCATAGTTTGAAAACCTCTTATTATCATGCTGGACTAGTGTTTTAGGGTTGGGATTAGTGCTGCTGTGGTCTTAATGTCATACAAGCACAAGCAGGTTGGCTGAGGTAATCGATTCAAAATGGGTTTGTTTTCATTTGAAGCCTCTTTGGTTTGACAGCGATAATGCTGCTGTGGTTATGACACCAAAAGCAGAGTAAGAGAATTCCCATTGGGAGCTTTGTCTAAACGCTGAAGTCATTTGTCTCTCACAGGCCTAGTAAGGCTTTTCAATTCCAATGCAGGTTAGTTTGTGTGCTGAGCCTTCAAATATTAACCCAAGCAATCAGTTGTTACTTTTCATACTTTTGTCTGGCTGTCCACTTTCTCTTGCTATTGGTCAAGCTAAGTTTGGTATTTTATCCTTATTGATTTAAAGCATGAAGGGAATGAAAATGGCAATATTCCAGATTGTTTGATTCATTGCACAGCACTACAGTTGGGAAGCATTTAGATTCAGAGCAGTTCTCCAGTATTTTCTTTATCTTTATCTTGACACAGCCTTTTTAGAAAACCCTGCTCCACTAAAACCAATGCAAATTAATCTCTTGTTAGCTTTGAATAAGGGATTAAAAGCCATCCCACCTCAAGGAGCTCCCACCCCACTTTATTCAATGGTAGGTTCATAGAAAGAAATACACAAACAAACAGCAGAGGCCCATCCGTGGGCCTATCAGTGCCGACTCATGTGGCCAGAGCCCCCAAGGACATCTGTTTGTTTTCTTTGGTGAAAGATTTATTAAGGTAGGAGAGGCTGGAGAGATTAGATGGGGTGACTTTTAACGCTACACTTGCATACAATCTGCCAGCTATACTCCACAGTATTGTGATTTTTAATGCATAATATTTGGAGGGTAAAACAATAATTTTACATGGTATGTAAGCAAGCGAATAATTTCCACAGATCCAGGAGGCCATACTAATCTACAGTATACACACATTGTCTTAATAGAAGGATAGGAAAGATGATGGAGATAGATGGTGTGTGAGTAAGTGAGCATGCATGCTTTATGACTAGCTGTCGGCACTCAGCTGTAGTCAGGCTGTTGCTGTACAAGCTTCAAGGCTGGGAGAGTGATGGCATGTCACAGCCTGTGGAGTGATACACCTGATCTGGGGCCCTGTGCAACTTACTCTGGCACTTAGTCACAATATCTAATGAATCTTCAGCCATTATGGACTGTATACTGACTACTACTAATTTGGCTGTCTCTATTGTATTACTACTTTCCTGCCAAGATGGCCATATGGTGACATAGTGAAATTCACTGAGTGGACAAAACATTGGGCCACCTGCTATTTCCATGAAGTTCAGGTGAATCATAGTTTTCACCTGGATTCTTAAAATCCCCTAGTCATGAAGGAGAGATGGAGATGAAGGTGAGGAGATGTTAAAGAGGGTTAGTCCTCTTGACAGTCATGGACTTGGATTGTGTAGAATGTGGTGCAACTCAACAGTAGGAGAGTATGTTGTAATATATGATGAATCCCAGAAATCCCAGGGATAAACTGGGTTTTAAAAGGCTAATGGCTGATTAGAGTAGACTGACACAAAAGTGTTTTAACTGGATAAACACTGAAAACACTGACCCATCAGATCTGGGCCCTATATGGTTAAATCATTTTCATGTGTGTATGTCAGGGTCAAGCCAGCCTAAAATCTCTATTAGCTTTGCGTGAATGCTTGTTGTTTAGGACACACAGAAAGCAGTATTTAATCTTCTCACATTACAAGCTTAGAATGGACATGGATCTCCTACTGCATGGCTTTTAGTAGGAGTTGCAGTAGCTGAAATCTGTGACAGCTCATAGTCAAGGCCCTCTATCAGGCATGTCTGATGAAAACCCCTAAGACCAAAATGTCAGTTTTAATGCCACAATAAAGGGGATCAGTTTTTAATGGTGCCTCCCATTAAAGGTGACATCTCTGCTCCTGCTGTTTGAGCACAAACATTTTCCCCCATCATCCTCACTATTCTATCCACACTGATTTTGTCCCAGTTACAAATTCATATCCCTGTTACAGGAAGTGTTACTCTCAATTGCCTCAAAAGGTAATGCCTGGGAACTGCACTGGCACTCCCTGCTGCTCTTATCATAGCTATCACCACCACCACCCACCTTGCCTCTACATGCAAACAGTCCAGCTATATTGGAGAGCTAACTGTGATAGAGCCACGTTCAAAGGCCACTTTCCCTCACCTATAGTAATGCCTTTCAGAGAGTAGGGTGAGACCCAAAGTTGGATTAAGGGGAAATTAAAAATGGGTCCTGGAAATTATTTTAGAGGAACAGGTGTTTTGTTTTTGTTGTTTGTTTTACTGCAAAATTATAATTTTCCTTGAGGCAGTTAAGCTGTCATAGCATTTCTAAGTTGCATCAATGTAAGGAAAGTTAAATAAAATATTGTCTGTTATTTAATAAAACACTTTGTTATTCTAAAATGGTTTAGGTTACAGTAAAAATAAGCTCTGTTGTATCAATTAGCTTCAACAGTTCCAACAAATTTGTTGCAGACTCTAGAAGAATTCTGTAAATGTTTTTACCTTGAAGAATAAACCAGAAACCTGCTTTGTCACACCCTCGTTTTTTTACAGCAGAGCCAAGTGTGGCTTGCCAGGAAGATCAAGGCGTGATCGAAATGTTGTCATCATGTAATTAAGAGCATTGTTTGTTTATCTGTCTTCGCTGGCAGCAAATTGCAAAATAATTAATGATGATCTTAGATAACACAGGAACAGAAGTATAATCCTCTGAGTTAAGGGAATTCATCGGAACATGCACATTTGAAACATTCATCGTAACTCATTGAAGTGTGAAATTTAAGGCGAAGGCACTCTGTTTACCTTTTTTCTATTTGCTACTCCTGAGGGAAGGCAGAAGGACTGTTGTCTCTACCTATCTGTTCTCAGTGGTAGCTTTGTCCTCTCTTTGACTTGTTTGCACAATTAAAGTGATTTTGGCACAGAGGAGAAAGGGACAAGGTGTGCCGCCACCTCTCCCACTATAGTAATTGAGCAAGGTGGGGCCACACGCACAGCTATGAGCAAACAATACTCCCATTCCCACTGCCAAAATGTTCCTATGAAATAATCTACAGAATTGCATTTTTACTGCTTGCTATCAGCACATTGAAACCACCATATGCAGCCATTGATATTAAATTTCAAAATGTTCTACTACTATAAATTATTATGGAAAATGCAGTTTAGTGGGCAGTATGAGCTCTCAGATACATGCATCCCTTGAGGAAGAGATGGCGTGCATGAGATCAGGAGTCTGACACACTCCGCTGTGGAGTTCAGGTGACATGGTGCCACGGTGCCACAATTGTCTGAGTGACCTCCCATGCATGCAGAGAATGTGGTCCTGCCAGGTACATTGAAGGTGGTTTATGGAATTTAACTCAAGGGACTTAGATTACAGAGTTGTGACTTTTTATTTTTTTCAGCTTTCTGTTCTGTTCAGCTGTAGTGCTCAAGTCGTTTTATTACTCGTATAAGGCCTGCTGTTCAGGTGATATGCAGATGCTGCTGTTTGATGTCATGGGACCTTGTCTTGCGTTTAGGGGTGTAATGTTTGAACTCAACTCAAGATCAGAAATGAACGTGAAATAAAAACAAAGTTGCCTATGGCGGATCAAGTTCAGGCTAGGCTAACATCAGGCAATATCAGATTATGGCTTTAAATTGTATCACGAAATGTTTCTATCCTCCACAACGCCCAGACATGCACAGCTGATCATGTCATATACTTTTTTCACATCTTACCGGGCCTACTGTTGTTACATGCACAGTTGATCATGACTGCCTGTAGTTATTCAGGGTGGGTATTAGGACATCAACCAATACAGGTGTTGTATTGTGGATCTGTTATCCCATCGTCTGGTTGTTCGATCTATGCTGCTGATGAAATGTTATCAAAGGTCAAATGTTGACCAGGCCATAAATGGTCTCTGCCTGCATGCTTCCACATGGCAGGATGGTCCTGTTAATCAATAACATCTGGATCAGATCTGGGCCACCATGGCAACACTATCTCACTTGTCCGATAGCTCAGAGTGATGCGTACACTCACTATCTCAATTCGTTTCCCCACCCTTGAACGTGTGTTAAGGGTGTAAATCATGATAGAGGGGACTGCAGCAAGGATAGTAAGGATAGTCTCACACCCTTGAGTGCTGTTACTGCCAGCATGATGGACAGCTGTGCTACCAGTTAAACTAATTCAAATACAGTTATGGTCTGAATGAAGTGAAGGATAGTGTTTTTA
This sequence comes from Gephyroberyx darwinii, assembly GCA_900660455.1. Lineage (NCBI taxonomy): Eukaryota > Metazoa > Chordata > Actinopteri > Trachichthyiformes > Trachichthyidae > Gephyroberyx > Gephyroberyx darwinii. The sequence goes on from CABFOQ010033102.1 coordinate 49,719, forward strand.
GCAGAGGAGTGGATTTGACTGACTTCTTCTACTCCATTACAAATGCACAGCAGTGGAGAGGTCTGTTAGTGTTTTTCGGGCTGTTGTAAAAGAATCACGACCACCCAATCTGACAACAAACAACCAAGTTGAATTGCTTCAGAGCCACGGCTTTTCTTGTCTCTCTTTAAGCCCCCACCAAGCAATTAGTTTGTTAGCCAGCAGCTGGCGGGGGCTACTAAATAGCCCTGCGTTTATCTCCTGTCTGTTAAGGAGCATGCTCCAACATGCACCTTTAGTACTCTCACTGTCTGAAGAGCTGTCATATATAGCCAGTAGCCATGTGAAACTATCCAACTCCAA
>CABFOQ010033115.1:9373-26219 GCA_900660455.1 Gephyroberyx darwinii
CCCTCTTTTGTCCCCTGATTGAGCTGCAATTTGCTAAATTAAAAGGTGATCAAGTGGATTAGCAGTCCCGCTCCCATGCTAGCACCATAGTAGTCATTGGATGTTGGAGAGAGGTTACTATAGGAACGCACCACTAATACCATCACCTCTTCCTCCCTGCTCTATAGCATCATTTTCACACTGCACAGCAACGATGCATTCATTTGCACATCAGATGTACTTTCTCCCACTTTTCAAGTCTGATTTCTGTCGGGCTGCTCGTTTCTTTATTGAAATGAAAATGTCATGGATTATTACTCGCCTGTCAGCCATGTTGGCTAAGGCAGCTATGTCACAACCCGGCCAATTCGTGTGCCATCTGGAATCCTGATTTCCTTAATTTGGGGAGACGTTCAAGTGGCGCTTCCTGGTGGGAAACTCGCGTATCCGATCATCCCGACGGCACATGAATGCACATTTAAGCCCGTTGTTCGTTTTGTCAGGGAGGGGGAGAGGAGATAACATGACAATCTCTCCTTTTGAGAGGTGGGAAATGAATTCTTCAGACATTTGCTCCACCATGTTCATTAGTTGAATGTGTACTTAATGGTTTCATACACCATATATAGAGTAAGGAGCTTCCAGTTCAAGCCCCGGGTGCTCGTTAGGATTTCCCATATACCATAAATGTGCAGCTGAAATTTTTCATCCCACTGCAGTTCTTTCCCACGGCCATGCTGCTTCTGCTGCTCCGGAGCGAGATTAGCCCGCTGTACTCCAGATGATCGGCTCGGTAATTGACCTCTGACCTGCGTCGGAAACCAAACTGCACCATCCCAGACGTTATTGATGTCGAGTTCAGGAAGACGAGCGAGCGATCTGCGGCACCGACATTCATCTCAAACATTTATCTATCCACTGAAGTGATTTTTTAGCTCATGTCTATGCAGTTGAACACCGCTGCTAATCCGCTAAATAAAACAAGTCCTCATACCACAACTTGGCACGGTGTTTTAACCTGGAACTATATCATATGAATTCATTTGATATGTTTTCCATCTTCCCCTCCCATATCTGCTATCTAAACCCTTTTAGTGAATCTGTCTGATTTGTTTTTCTCTCTGTACCGACCAGAGTGTTCTCTTTTTTAAATAGAGCATCAGATTGGATTCCAACAGGACTTAATCAGAAATGCTGCATGGTGCTTGTGTCTGACATGCTTTATGAGCGGGGTGGAAAATAATCACACACCACCAGCCTCCAGCCAAACGCTGGAAATGGCTGGTAAGTGAGTCTAATCCAGCTACTTTGGCAGGTAACCAGCCGTCATTTAGAAGCTCTTCTATCCTAAAAACCTGGCTGGAGCGAGAGTGGGCAGTCGATCTTAGGATGCACTAGTAACCGCTGGATGAAAAAGTTCCCCGCCTTGTTTATGAGCAACATCTGCCGGCCACACAAACCTCAAACCAGTAACTAATCCCAACCGCGGCCCTGGGATCTCTCCTTTTAACTGGGAGGGAGGATGATCAGGAGAACAGATGTGCACACCGCTGGTTTAACAGGCCAGAGTTCAGCCAATGGTCAGCCGCATGCGACAACAACAACAAAAGGATGCTGTAAACTCGGTAGTAGCAGTATCCTCTTGGGATTTACCCGGCGTCCCGCTGCGGTCCATCCAGTCCTTAAAGCATCGCAGCGGCGCCAGTGATGGAGCGGCGGCTCAGTCCTGTTTCTGGAAGCACACATACCCCCTGCTGGGTCCCATCCCACTGAGCCTGCACCGCTCTCCCCTCCGGTCTCTTAAGGGAGAAGAAAAATACTAACGGGGAGTGGACTGACCGCTCTGCTTTTGAGAAAATAAATGTCACTGCAACAAAACAAGCTATGATGGAGGTCAAGGCTATGCTAACGTCTCCTACTGCTGGTTAGTTCAACTGCTAAGAGAAAGGCAGCTATGCTAAATGATGAGAAAGGAGGGGAGAAAGGCAACAGCAGAGGATCAGCAGTGTCATGCTCCATTGCATTTTCATAACTGTAGACTCATATAAAGTTAACTGAGTCTTAATGGGCTCAAACCAGTTATCAGATCTAGATCAATCTATCAGAAAATTGTCAGAGCTTTCCACGTGTTGCCTCACCTTCCTTTTCTCTCCCTCTCTCTGTTCCATTCACTGTTGTTTTTTTATATTTTGTTGTATTTGCTGCATCAAAATCATCATTATGTGATGTCATGTGTCTGCTGCCGTCTTGGCCAGGTCTCAGGAGATTTTTTATCTCTTATCCGGTTGAATAAAACTGGTTAAATAATAAAATAAAACTTTTAAAATCAGTCCTTAAACCATTCCGGGACCCTTATGAACCTTCAGTATGTCTGTATTTGATATCATTGGGAAAGAGGATTTTAAATTGCCAAATTTAAAAAAATAATAAAAATCCAAGATGTCTCCTAATGCATTTAGTTAAGAGAGAAATCATTTCATTTGTTCCACATCTTCAGTAGAGTCAAACCTTTTGTACAAACCCATAGCCAATCTGTCGGTCCTTCTCAATGCTGGCTTGCTTTTTTTTTGTCCTGTGCAAAATAAATCCTGCTACTATTACTCTTGGGTCAGACCATGATGAATCCCCCTTCATTCTTGTTCAATATACAGTTTTTCCACACTGTGGCCCTTTGTGGCCTCCATTGCGGGTCCATAACATCCCTACTGAGTCCCCATCTCAAAACGGCAAGACTTCGTGTTGAGCAGTCCCAGTTTATCATAACTATTAGGGCGACTCAACCGACCGTGTACGTGACCTGAGACGGATCCCCGAGATGATTGATCTCCGTGGCGTGGTGAATCAGAGGCCGCTGACTCGTTCGTGTGGACTGGTTTCACCCCGGCTCAGAGGGCACGGCGGCGCTGGCGTCCAACTGCACTTCGATATTGAAGTTATTGCTTAGCAATTACAGACAAGTGCATGGCAATTCACCTAAAGGGTTGTTAATACCACTACAGGGGCTCAACCATCAATGTCAGTGCTCAGTTCACGGGCCCTCAACCAGCTTACGACAGGGATTGGTGGAGTGCTCTCGACGATGCTCACAGTGGTCCAAGCTCGATATTTACGTACTTTAATTGTACAGACCTTTAATATGTTTGATCATGCCCAACAACCCTAGTGGCCTAATCCTGTATTGCTGTACATTGTTGCGAGGCGCCAGGGGAGCCACATCAATCCGGTGTGAAGCCTGTGCATTAGCTGTGCTGCAGTATTGGAGGGAAAGCAGCAGCAGCAGCAGAGCAGAAACCCACCGACTCGCCGCCCCCGAGGCTTCATATTTCATATTTTCTTTTAGGTTAAGAACAAGTTGACACCAGACATCAAACACCGCAAACTCAGAATATCCTCCACTTCACCCCTGCAATATGCAGTTCTACACATCCCCCTGTGAAGCGGTGCGGCTGGTTTGAAGTGCTGACACCTGAAGTAGGCTGATGCGTCCTCGCCACTCTGCCTCTTATCGGGGACACGCAGGCAGTTCCCTCGCACTGCAGACTGGACCGGCGCTGCCACTCTCAACCCGCCGGCTCAGGCTAGTGCCGAGGCGTTTTCCTACGCCTCATGGTAATTCAAATTGAATTAGGCCTCTGTGCGCTACACCATTGTGTCGGCGCTGTGAGTTAGAGGAACAGGGGGGAAGGAGCTGCGAGATCAGGGAAGACAGACTGACTCATTAAGGAGCGGCTACGAAATCCGCCGGCTAGTTCGGTACTTAAAGGAGCAATAAGGGCGAGAACGATCATAATACCTCTGCGGGGGGTTGATGGGGTTGTTGCGCAATACCAGCGACTCAACGATTGCTTTTCCTCGCTGAGATTTCTGGCTTTCAAAACTTTCCACCCCGTGCTCCCGATCCCTCCTGCACCCCGTTCGTATATCTGCTCGACGAAGGAGGACGTTTCAGCTACGAGGCTGAAACGTCCTCCTTCCTGAGACAAAACAGCAAAATGACAAAGCGGTTTTATTGTTCCAGCATGCAGCGTGACTAGACGCTGCTCTTGGATCTGCTGCAGTTAGCTAGCTTACTCGCCTCTATCGTGAAAATGGCCACTGTAATTCAATGGGATGAGGGTGTGGAAAGGGAGGGGGGGGCAATAGAGGTCAATGAAGGTCATAGATTTTAGTTACTTTAGTTTACTTTATTTCCCCTTTAACCAACTGATGATGGGTTTCAGATGCTGCTGGACCTCTGAGCGATGTTTCCTAGTGGCTGGAAGAGTTGACAAACATGGCCTGCACTGTATTTTGTGTACGTCCTGGTGGGAGGAGCCTCTTTGAGTTGCCCCACCCACGGTTTCTTTCTCCTATAGGGGGTTTTTCTGGGAGTTTTTCCTCGTCTTCATCGAGGCCTCAGGCTGGTGGGCTTCCTTTCAGTCCTCTTCCACCTCTGTCTTCATGTGCTCTTGCTCTGATCGTACTCTGTAAACATCTTGTCATACTTGATTGACAGCTGATAACTGATTGTGTCATAAATGTGATTGTCTATCAGCGTGACCCAGTTAGGCCTGTGAAGTCCTCTGAGGCTCGTCTGTGATGAAGGGCTGTATAAATAAACCTGACCTGACACATGAGGACCGGCGAGTTTAAACCATCACAGGAAAGTATTTGAAAGACCTTTTAGTAGATTATTCCATGACTGACAGCCGACTTCCCCGTCTGAGCCGTCCCGAGTCGGTAAACTCCACCCGCCTGCTGCTCAAGGGGGTTAAAACAAATGCTGAGAGATATTTGCAAATATTTTTCGACCCCGTGTCTGTTTTCATCAGATAGAGAAAACGCATTAGAGACGATTTCTTTATTAACCGTTTTTTCCAACGCGGCGTTCCTCCCGGCCTCCCCAGCGCTGCATCGTTCAGAGTGGTTCCTGTGAATTTGTGGGAGATTAAAGAGATTAAAATAAATCTATTATCACATTAATTTGATGTCTGCTCACTGGTGACTGGTTGTTGTTGACAAAGACCCGGGCACACATTCACACATGGCAGCACACTGCCATCATCTGGCTGGACAAGACACAGCCGAGCATTTAAAGTAACTAAGTACAGTTACTGTCGCTACTCCAGCTACTTGAGTAGTTTGGAGAAGTGTCTTTACTTTACTGATTCTATTTTCAGATTAGACAACAACAACACATACAGTCATTCTGGGGTTAATCTCCCGTTAACCTCCAGTAAACTTCCTTAATGGATTATATCCCTTAAAACTTGAATGAATGAATTGCATGGACCAAAACAGGTAATTTTAGGATAATCTCAGGTAATTTTGAGTTGCAATTTTGGAATATACAGAGTTTTTTTTTTTTTTTTAATTTAACATTTTTTATTTGAAAGTAACTACAGCAAGTACAAGGATTATTGTAGTGAACAAGTGTCTTTTCGTTTGTGGTGTTTGAAGTAATTTTCTAAAGTGGACTTGGTTCTCCTCTGCCATGGGTAAAACCCCACGGACACTTTTACACCTTTGAACACAGTGAATATTTCACTACATATAGAAAGAATGATGGTTTTGTTCTACTATAATTACATGAGTGGCGTAGACATGGACACCCAACAGCCTGGCTGTCCACTGAAACAACTATCTGGTTGTTCTGGTTGTTAGTAGTTGCATCTGTTTCTGGAGCCTAATGGCATAATGTGGCAAAATCTAACCGATTAAAAGTTACAAAGGTGCCGTTTGTGGTTTCTGTCAGCTGACGAGGTCTTACAGCAGCCTCGCCGCCCGCATCCCTGCAGGACACTGGCAGCTTCAAAGAGGACGGGGGGGATATGTGGGACGAGCTGACCCAACGCTTCATGATCTGTGGATCAAAACACACTTGCTGGTAATGTTGATTTGTTTGTTTTGGGTTGTGATATTTTATAAGACTATTTTAGCTTTGTATTTTACCACAGCCCTAATGAAAAATCACTCTAATACTCTATACTATAATATTCCTTCCATGTCTGTGGTACTCAATAGTGAGTTTATAGTTGCCTTATCATACGTCAAGATGTTTTTGATATTATTATAGGATATTATGTTTATAGTTTTGCTGTAATGTTTGTAAAGTACTGTAAAGAACTATCAAGTCCTTTACTGGACTTGATAGTTCATCTGTCATGTTATTACTAAATAATGATCTGTGGTCTGGTTTTGGACCTATAGCAGCTGTGTGGTATTTTAAAGTTCTACTGTGATATTTGTATACTCAATAGTGAGTTTACCGTATGGTACACTGTTCTACTGTGATATTTGTATACTCAATAGTGAGTTTACCGTATGGTACTTATGGTATTTTGTATCTCCTGTGGTATCACTATAGTATTCCTATAGCGACTTACCCTGTGCCTGATGTCCTCAATAGTGAGTTACTAGTGATCTTATACTTTATGGGATGCTTTCAATGATGGATCTGAACCAGGATGGGGGTTGGGGGTGATCAGTTTCCTGAGCTGTTGTAGAAAGTACATACTTTATTGGGCTTTTTGGGTGACGGTGGAGATGTTGACATCCCATTTGAGGGAGTTGGATATGGTGGTTCCCAGGAACTTTCCCTAACCCCAACCATTTATATCCGGGGGGGAGTGATCAGGCTGCCCTCTCCGGAAGTCATTCCTCATCTCCACTGTTTCCCCAAAGGTCCTACATCCTGCTGCTCTAGTGATCTTATACTTTATGGTATGTGTATCTCCTATGGTATCAGGATAGTATTCCTATAATATTCATATAGTTTTACTGGTTTGGTCCATTGTCCTTTTGTTGTTACTGGTTGTTCGGGTCGGTTTGGTTCATCCCATTAGTCTGTCCACTGAGGGGAGGGGGCGTTCAATATCCTATAATACTCCTATAATCTTCCTATAGTGACTTACAGTCTGAGGTCCTATAGTGAGTTTCTAGTGATATTATACTATAAACTAGTTGTATCTCCTATGGTATCGGATAGTATTCCTATAATAGTCCTATAGTTTTGCTGGTTTGGTCCATTGTCGTCCTCGTGTTACTGGTTGTTGTGGTCGGACTGGTTCAGTCTGACCAATCAGAGGAGGAGGGGGCGTTCCAGTCGGCTTCAGTTGGTCTGCTGTGAAACACAATAAACAGCATCGCTGCCAGCGAATGGCCCGCAACCCCGCATAGAAACACACCGAGGTAAGACGTTTCCACTCCAGCTCGGGCCATAGCGGGAACATTGTAGATTATTACCGTTAGAATAAAAAAAAATGTTTCACTAGAATTAAAATGGTGTTGGTGATAGTCTGCGCTGCGTAGAGCGACGTTGTTTCCATGCAATCATCCGAGCGCATAATCCTGAATGACATAATTAAAGCATGACATGAAAACAGGGCCGCTTTGCTCCTAATATTACAAAAAGAATGTTTTAATATTGGGTTTGGCGGTGAGAAGGCACGAGCGTTACCCGGTTTCCTCCGCTGGGTACATGGTGTTCTTCTCTGAGTCGCGGCAGCTCAGCAGCATGGCGGCCCATACAGCCCCACCATGTCTTTAGTCCTGTTGGGACACATCAGACACGCCGACCGACAACCTGCAGCCAGCGGCGTGACTCGTCCATCTGTCTTGTCGTTAAAATGTCACGCTTCTCCGCGCGTGCTGGTTTGTTTTTTCGAGAGGTAGCAATCATGACGAAACGGAACAGAGAGAAAAACACACGATGGAGGCCCCCCGACTACTCCCTCACCAACAACTACTACAGTAACCCTGTGGTACACTTTAGAGAGGATACTTCAGGAATATCTGAGTCAAACTATGAAGGAGACATATTATTATATCGGAATGTTATAGAAATATGAGAGATCCCATTGGTGATGAAAAATACAAGACGGATATAAACTGAGAACAGACGCACTACGGTTTCTGCTCACCGCATTACTGTGGCTTTTAATTGTTTGTTTTCTAGTTCATTTGTGTGCGCTGTGGTAACACATACAAATGAATTCAGTAAAAAAAAAGAACAAAGAACTATAGGAAAACTACTGTAGAAGCAAACTAAACAAATATCACAGAAAACTCGGTGCTGTAGATCCAAAATTATACCACAAAGTCTGTAGAGGAATAGCATAGATACACACCATAAAATGCAATATGGCTACTATAAACTCAATATGACTATAGTAATCCTATGATCGATGTATATGGATATTATCCAAATATCGACCCAAAACTATAAATCATAACATATGATAGAAATATTATTGATACCATATGAGCACCACAGACACACTATAAGTCCCTATAGGAATATTAGGGATACTATAGTGATACCATATGAGAAGTATGATAAGGTCACTGAACTCACCATTGAGCACTATAAGGAATATTATATATATTTTTTTTATTAGAGCAGTGGTAAAATACAATTCTAAAATTAAAAAAAAAAAAAACAGAAAAGGCAATATTACAGTTCAACTGAGATAAAAAACAAAGGTCTTATAAACGTATTGAGTACCACAGACACACTATGAGCCCCCATATGATTATTATATTGATTTTTCATTGGGGTTAGTGCAGCAACTGCAGCCTGTCCTCCTGGGAGAAGTTTCCTGGAATCTGTCCAGGCCCAATTTCACATTCAAACGACCATGTGGCATGTGGTTAGTCAGCACGTCCGGCTGCACCTATTTGGCAGCTTGACTCAGTGCTATCTGTTCTGTTGTGTTCAGACAGCTGCAGCCATGGGCAAGTTCCACTCACACTTGGCCAAGCAGAAAGACGAGAGTCAGGACGCATTGACGACTGCTACCGAGTACCAGGACGCCCAGAGTGAGGAGGATGGAAAGATGGGAGACGTGTCCCAGTTCCCCTACGTTGAATTCACTGGCCGGGACAGTGTCACATGTCCCACATGCCAGGGCACCGGAAGAATCCCACGTGGTAAAGTTTAATGATAACTAACGATTACTGCTACTACTGATGATGACAATGATGATGATGATGCTATTTGTAGAGCTTCTTAAAGCTGCACTAGGCAACGTTGTACGTTGGTGGCTCCAAATGGCATCGAGGGGTAACTGTCTGAAAAATTTGAAATCCTGTAACATGATGTCAGTGAACTGCACACAGCATGCTTATGTTTACCAACCCAGCTGGTCTGTGATAAATTTATACCAAAGGGATGAGAGTGGAAAAGATCTAGGGTTGGTGAGTCCAGCTTTCTCTGGGCGGAGCCTCACTGCTGTTTCAGGTTCTTAGGTTTCAATTCACCACTTCCTGTGGCTGTAGAGGTATACAGACGTTTTTGCAATAGTGCAGCTAAATAATAAAGTTACCAAGCAGGATTGTGGACAAGACCACCTTATTCGAGCCCAAGCCAATTCCAAGACCAGGACCAGTCGAGTTTGAGTCACACCAGCTCCAAAGGGGGTCGAGACCAAGTCAAGACCAAGACCAGAGCAGACTGAGTCCAGTTAAGGAATCTCTTAAGGACGTGCAGAGATATAGTGATACCTTCAGGAGCTCTTCCATATATAACTACTCAATGCATAGAAGTTTGAGTACCATTACATACACATGTTGAAATCCCTTAAACTGTCTGTAGCACTGGGGGAAAGTAAGAAAAACGACCCATTTCTTAAAATGTTTAGGTAGGCAAGAAAGAATTGAGTCAGAATCCAATAGTGGCCAATAGCAAGTCTAAGTCAAAATAGGAGCAAAGTCCAAGACGTCAGAAAAGACCGAGACTGGACTTGAGTACGACAGCCCAGATACAAAGTGCACAACTTCTTATGAAATCTGATCTGAAATGCATGTTTTGTGTTTGTCCCCATCTTGATTCTGTATTATTTCCCCAACAGGTCAAGAGAATCAGCTTGTGGCTCTGATCCCGTACAGCGACCAGAGGCTGAGGCCAAGCAGGACGTACGTTTCTGCACTTCTTTTTTTAACCAGGGACTTTATAGGATTAACTGTTAGCCGTCCGGCTGATGAGCTCATACTCTGAACTACTATGTGTCCATGTGGTTTCACGTTGTGGTTTCAGTATCTCACTTCTCTTTTCCTTTTCCAACAGAAAGCTGTATGTCACGATATCAGTAGCCCTTTGCCTGCTGCTGTCTGGCCTGGCTGTTTTCTTCCTGTTCCCTCGTTCGATTGACGTTTCCTATGTGGGGGTGAAGTCTGCCTTCGTCTCCTACGACCAGGATAAGCGGATTGTCTATCTCAACATTACAGTAAGATTCTGTAGCCGCCCTCCTCCAACCTAAGATAATATGAGACTTTAAAGATCCCCGTGGTGAAATTCTCTGTTGTTTCTGACCAAGCCACAAATCCCCAAAATTGTTATGTCTTTGAAAATCAATGATTACAAAGATTGTTTTTGCCTCATAAGTTCGGGGCTAGGCACAAAGTGTCCACTCAGGTTAAAGTAATCACTTCAGGCTTTGCAGTTTGGCCAGAAAGTACAGACCGATCTCTCTTCAAGGGTAAATATTGATTTTCCCATCAGGGACTCCAGTGCAAGATTCACACTTTATCTTCTTCCCCTCCAGAATACGCTCAACATCACCAATAACAACTACTATACCATATCCGTGACCAACATCACAGCCCAAGTGCAGTTCTCCAAGACGGTGATCGGCAAGGCCAAGATTAACAACGTCACGGTGATCATACCGCTGGATAAACAGCAGGTGAGTCACTTCCCAACGCACACCAAGAGGACTCAGCACAGTTTCCGGTTTGCTTACTGGTGCATTGTAAAATTTGCAGAACCCACAGAGTTAAAAAAAACAAAAAAAAACCTAACTGAACTTCTGGTCCAGTTACAATTACATCTCATACCAGTGGACTTGCACAACAGCTTATTGTTACACCCACGGCCACAATACCAAGCAACTTTGTCCAACTAAGACAGGGAATTTCCTTGTGACCACTGAAATAAGATCAATTTAGGTTTCTGCAAAATATGGAATTAAAAATCTAAAACTTTTTTTCAGCCCCATTGTCTTTAAGTCTTGTAACATCACAATTCTTGGACTGTTGCCCTTAAAGAGTTCAAGATATCACAAAAAAGATGTATTTTTGTTCTAAATAGTATAAAAGTTCATATGTCTAATATAGTTTATATCTTGTCTGTATATTCCAGATTGACTACATGGTTCCCACCACAATTGCTGATGAGATGAATTATATGTTGTGAGTATTTTACTTGAAGTCATAACAATGTACCACTGTGCATAGATGGCAGTACTTTAAATCCTAAATCACTTCTTGTCTTACAGTGACTACTGCACCCTGCCATCCATTAAAGTGCACAACATAGTTGTCATGATGCAGTAAGTATGGCTTGATGTGCTAAAAACTATTTGACTTTTGTCATTATTTGATTTTCAACCTTTTCAGCAATTCTCTGACTGACGCTCACATAGTTTCACCAACTCCAACTTTCACCAAGAGCCAAACAATCAGTTCTAGTTAGACAAACATGTCCTGGAGGCAGAAATTAATGACAGGTTTTTCTGGCTAGCGTTAGTGCTCTGAGCTGACTGAAAAAATAGTCTAGCCACTAAGTTATCTATGTTAGCTAGTTCTAACCAGCCATACTAGCCTATAGCTATCTAGGTTAGCCAGTTAGCTAGCCTGCTCACCTTCCAAGATCGTGAATATTATGGTCATGAAAGCACGGAAACGAAAAAGTCATTGCATTCATATTTTTTATTTATATTTTGACTAGTTTCTTCTTTGCCAGTTGGCTAGCTTGTGCCTAGCTCTGCGAAAAGCTGTGGTTCTTTGGCTCCGCCCATTGAGGTTTAACGCAACCAATAAGATTAGTTCTGCCTCCGAGAAATGTTTATATAACTGAAACTCCAATCTGCACCTTTTTAAAAGTTCCTCATCCACATTCCCCACTCAAGACTTTCCCAGCCAGTTCAGGATTTCAAACTTTAAACTTTCCTTGTGCGCCGGTCTCACCTCAAGGCCGACGCTGCTCCTCCTCGTCTGGTGTAGCTGACACGTTGGTTGTTTTTCAGGGTGACGGTGACGACGTCGTACTTCGGCCACGCAGAGCAGGTTTCCCAGGAGATGTACCAGTATGTGGACTGCGGGGGGAACACCACCTCGTTGCATGGACACGTGCAGGTGTACCAGTAAGGCAAGCCCACAGCCCAGGCATCGAGAGGTCCACTGAGCTCACCTCCACTGGAAAGTATAGCAAACCTGAACTCAGTGACAACCAGGGCAGGAAATTAACCTGATCTTCTATTGGACTCCACAAGTCACCAATCACTTTCACCATTTTACCAGTCAAACATGTTGTTTTTTTAGATTACAACCTCCATATGATGGTTGTTTGCCTAGCAAGGTGGCTGGCAGAGTAGAAACTTAACTAACAGCCAGAATCTAGCAGCGTTTGGCTGGAGGCTTGTGGTCATTTCCCACCCTGGTGCCACTTTTCAGTATTTCAGATATGATGCACTTTAGCCTGGCAAATGAAACTTGATCAGAAGGTAATGTTGTAAGAGCACAGAGTAGACCACTTTTAAAGACTTTTATTAAGAAATGCAATACAGAAGATATCAGTCAGAACCATTTTTCATAAAAACCACTTACTGGTTCCCAACCACTTCCTTCTGGCCTTCTTCCATTCCTTCATACACAAGCCTTTCTATTTGTCCTTTTGTTCCATGTAATGACATTTCTTGATATTGTATAGTGAAATATAGATATGTTATCTTATGTGATTTGTTCTTTGTTTGTACTTTCTTTTTGTCAGAGTTTGGTACTCTGCACTCGGCTTCTGGTTTAAGGTCTTATCTTAGGTTTGCCTAGCTACCTGGGTAACATAAAAGAAATGGACTACTGTGAGTGGTAATATTACATAAATGAAGGCATTTTCTCACTTAAAGGAAAAAAAACTTTATAAAAGGGAATATCTTTTATTTTATGGAAAACCCAGGAGTGTGCTGGCATATAGAGATCTCCTGCACTTTCCCCCAAGTTTGCTTCAAAATGTTATAACACAAATAATCATTTTTCCCTCTATTAAAGTGGTCCTGTTTGTGTGGGCTGTGGTGTCATTTGCAGTAATGTTTGCTATTTTAATCCACTCGGCATCGTTGACTTGTATCGTGAATTGATGCTACCTTCCTTGGAAAGTACGTTGTTTCTTCTTTTCTACTTTCTTTTGTCGCTCTTTATTATCGTGCTGTTATTTTGGAGTGTTTGTTGATTTATAGCAGTGAAATACAAAACATTCCCACGTTTGTTTTATTATTTTACGTTTTGCAAATTGCATTGAGAGTGTACAGTACATGTACAGCACATGCCCGACGTTTGAATCCTTGACGTAATCTACTCCGTGACCACAGAAGTAAGACTCCAAAGTGCCATATGGTCAGTTTTTCTACCAGCAAACACAATTCCTCCACTGTAATCATGAGAAACTCCAGATCCAAACCCCTCCTGAAAGTATAGACGTGGTCTCCTGTCCATCACTGCCAAGCATCTACACCTCGGTGTGTTTTCATGCATGAAGCTGAAAATAAAATCATGATTGGTTTTTGAAGGTTTGTGAATTTCTTGGTGCACATTGTTTAGTTGTACTTTTGGTCTGTAATACTGTTTCCACACACTAGGTGGTGCTAAATAGTCAAGAAATTTACAGTCTCCTGAAGAACCCAGAATTTGAATGTTTATCATTAGTAGTAGTATTAGTATTTCAGATACAAATACTAATTCATATATTTACTGTCTCCCCGTGTAGCCAAATATATACTTGACTGAATTACTGACTTATTTCATGTGTGTGTAATTCTGGTTAGCAGTAGTTTTTCAGTGAATCTGCTTGAGACACTGGTACATGACCTCAGCAAGTAAAAAGTAGATGTCGATGCTCAAAAAGGATGCACATCAATAACATTTTTAGTCAGACTTTCTATTGACATCTACCTGTATATGCTGCAAATAACAAAAACAGATTTGACTAGTGCCAGCTACGTCTTGAATGGCTGTCAAGCTGTTACCATGGTGACAACAGTCTTACTGAAGCTTAGCCTTGGGGGAGTGTGACTCAGAAATGTCAGTCTTGTTTTCAGTCTTGCGTCACACTGGTGCAACTAGAGAAACATAGACGAGTCTTTTCCTTTAGATTGAACTACATTCATGCAACTGAGCTGAATTTAGGCGGCGATTTCGTCAATTTTTGTTTTCTTTCCTGAAAAGATATTTTTCCTGTTGTGGTCAAACTGTACTATGAACAACCATTACGTTTTCATTCAATAATAATATAATGGATCATATTTGGGTGGCATGACTCACATTGGCTGAAGTTTTAGTTTTCACATTATAAAAATAAGTTTACAGGGTACAAGGTAACATGATGTGAAACTAAGTTTGAGGTTTGATGAGAAAGTGTGCTCTTTTTTTTCAGCAACACTCACGTTTCATTAGTTTCATTGATGGTTCATAGTAAATACACTCTGTTGACTATCCTAGTGGTCAGATACCCACGCAGGGGAACCTCCAGTACAACCAGTACTGGACTGCTCTTCCCAGAGATCACCTGTCAATCAAACAGTGTGTCCAGTACTGTGACGCCTTCCTCCTTGGATTTTCTGTCGATGGAGTTTGAGTTCCTGTAGGTGGCGCTCTTTTCTTTGTCTGTTCAGCCACGGTGGCTATCGCTGCTCGTGCTAACTACACAGTTCTTCTTCTGTTTATTCCAAACAAACCGTAAAACGCATCACTTCCTGTCTCCAGAGGATTTCTCCCAGGAAAAGACCTACCTGACACCGGGTGTTTAGAGCAGCAAATGGAGAAGCTTCCTGACCTGGTAGAGGTTGATCACTGTTGTGTTATATCAGTTGGCGATAGAGAGCAGCAAAACAGACATTTATTTATATGAAAGTGTCACAGATTATTACTTTAACATTTTACCTAAACATTGTGTTAGTGCTATATTTGCCCGGTAGACAATCCTGGATGTATGTCACTGTGTTACTCTGTTGGCTGATGTAGGAGCACCCGAGGTCTCCAGTGTATCGTGGTATGCTCACATCTGTTGCTCTCGTTAAAACCCCAGTCCACTTCCTCTCTGGGATCCAGGTCAGGGGTTTGGAGCAGACCTAGTCTAATTTAGCAGGGAATGCTGCTGGAATACGAGTGACCAAATAAATTTGCACTATTTCTATTTTCTAGTTTGCATGGATTGAAAATTAAAGTTTAAGAAGATGCACACAAATCAGTTTCACAGTATAAAAGTAGTAAATTCAACTGTATTTTGGTCCATAGAAACCAGGTCAGGACTGAGAATGGGTTTGCTGCATCCAGCCTGCAGTGCTTGGCTGAGTCGGTCCAAGCTGTCTGGAAAATGCGATTCAGCGCGGGTGCAAAGCTCAGCAAAACAGAGTGAATCAGTCGTTGCTGCTGAGGTGGAGAATTCGGTTGCATCTTCTCAGGATGGGTGCAAGTTTCGAAAAGACATAAGATTTACGTCATTTTCACTGTAGCTGCTCACAATGAACGAGCAGGTCAGGGTTCAACGTCTTGCTCGAGGACACTGACAGCCACACCGCTGTTGCAGGAATTAAACCTGTGACCTTTTGGGTACAGGACGGTCTCGCGGACCACTTCGCTAATGAAAAACCGCAAGTTATACTGGCTTTTCTCAAGAAAGACGGCAACACGTAATCTAGAAGCAAAAGAAAGAATACTGCATGGAAAGCAACTTCCCTGTTAGCGCTCAGAGAGGCCCGAGAGGTAGAAATGAGCCACATCCTCAAATGATCTGGTTGTGTTATTGCCATTACAGCAGACCTTCCCCTCGCTCCATTCATCATATAGAGTTTCCTGTCTCCAGGTATAAGGAAATGACTTTTCCACATGTGCTCTGCGTGAACCGCCATCATGAAATGAAAATATCACACTGGCTGTGATTGGCCTTTCAGAAGCAAACACATTTACACTGGAGGTCCCTGCTAGGTCATGGTTAGTTGAAGTGCATAATGGTAAAATGTTTTCATCAGTGGAAGGCTGCCCGTCCATACATCATGAACAATACTAACGTTACATGACAATAACAGTGACAAGCCAGCCAGTTTACCTTACTGTCTGCAGAATCATTCACAGAGAGGAAATATGCTAGCTAGTCTTTGGGTTTAATGTTCATCACCTGGGTGCTGAAGCAGGTGGAGTGGCCACGCCCCCTTAGTGATTAGGGTCAGTGAGATCTGCTAGTCCTCAGATGTGCTAGTGAAGGTGTGTTTCACTCCCTGATGAAGTCATGGGGCGGAAATGAGTCATTTTAAATGTTTAAATGTCAAAGAGCAAGATTAATAACGATGCATTTTATTTAGTGATGTGATAGTTTATTGATTCTCTTTTGGAGGAGGTCAGAGAGCAGGGTCAGTAGAGAACAGAAGCCCAGGAGCTGGAAGGGTGTCTTGCTCAAGGGCACTTCAGTAGGTACACAACAAGGCAGTGAAGAGCCTTGGAGCCAGTGAAGAGCTAGTTGATTTCACTAGCTTGAGGCTCCTGACGTCAGTGGGCGGGGCCAAAGAACCACCTTTGTCCTGGCCAAGTAACATTAAGCCCATTATTTTGCCTTTACAGCACTTGCTTTTATTCTTGTTTTGTTTTTTATTCTTCTTCTTTATTGTTATTGTTTATTGTTATGCGCCAATCACCAAGACAAATTCCTTGTATGTGAAAACATATTTGGCAATAAACCTGTTTCTGATTCTGATTCTGTTAAAAAGAGGTAAGAGACGAGCTGGCTAACATGATGAAGCCTAGCGCTCTGCTGCTAACTAACTAGCCATACTATTGTATCTAGGTTAGCTAGTTAGCCTAGCTGAGAAACAGTTTGCCAGTTAGCTAACTTGTCGAAAAAACC
>CABFOQ010033131.1:0-10492 GCA_900660455.1 Gephyroberyx darwinii
TATCAGTGCAGATCGGCAGGGTAGGAGCACAGAGCACCGCTATTCTGTCATGAAGTGGTAATGAAGCATGTTCTTTTTTATTTGATGACTTGTTTGATCGATTGATAGCGTGAAACTTATAAGTTGTGAAGGAATCGCGAGCATCCACGCTTTTCTATCTCCGTCACTGTGATAATACCATTATTGCCATTATTTGCCATTTGTTTTTGGATATTTCTTATACGAGCCTGTTGACCAAAGTTGTTTATTATATAGTGATTCGTGCCCCTATCTTGTCTTGTACTGCTGCAAACTGCAGTTTCCCTTTGGGGAGAATAAAGAGCCATCTCTCTATCTATCTATCTTTCTATCTATCTATCTATCTATAGTAATGTCCGCCAACAAACTCGTTGCGTCTGTTTACGTAAACACCAACAACAATGACGTGATGACGTATCAGGGTCTTGAAGGGATGTCCCAATTCTTAGGGGAAGACTACCCCTGTAACTCCGTTACGAGGGGCAAGGGGCCACTCGAAACGAGGGATAGGGGTAGGGCCAAGGGGTGAACGAAAATGCAATCTGTCAGTTTCTCATCAAGGCGGGTCTTCAGTTAGGACGTCACTTCCTCGTTCAGTGATTTCTCTTCTGTTCCTGGACCAGCTTTATGTGCCAACCGGAAGTAGCAGTGTTTGTCTATGGGATCAGTTAATTCTCAATGTTCACAAATAAATACAACACGATTCACAAATGTATTTTGCGATTTATATATAAATGACTCTCTAAATGTAGAAGAGGCTTTCGCATTGTTTCATGAAGTGGGTGAAGGGGAATCTAATGGTGTAAATGCAATAGACTGGGGGTGCTGTTTCACTTATTGCATTTGAATATTGTCTACTGTACAGCGGGGTATGTCTCTGAAAATGAAATGTCAAACAGCTTTTCCATTTTCATTTTAATATGGTCATAGAACGCCCATACGAGTATGTGAAAATGAAAATGCAAATTGGATTATTGAATTTTCCACATACATATGTGGAAAATGATAATGCTATTGTGGAATTATATTTTAATTTTCAAGTTTGCATTATCATTTTAATTAAGTCCCCTATGGGCTTCCATAGCTTGTGTTAACGTGGCTAGCTAGCAATCGTTTTCCTTCAGAGCTTCAAATTCCTTCAGAGCTTACATAGACCCCAACGATGGAGGCAAGTGTTCTGCAAGCATCATTTTGGAGATATTTTTTCCTGTAGTCTTTCAAATAAAAGTTGTAGAGAACTGAGAATGAGTGTGATCAACTTCAAGTTTCCCTGGTCACTCAAGTCGCATACTAATACCAGAATAATGGTCAAATTGGTTTATTTTATTCTTTAGGTTCAGCTAGTACATAACCTACACACCCAGCATGATGGAGTAACAGCCAGCACTCCTGATGAAGATTATTGGAAACATTGTGTGTATAGGTTATTGAACTGGCTTAGGCTTGAGTAAAATGAACTCATTTGAACATTGTTCTGCCATTACTACATGTGCTTCCCCACTGGGAGAATCTAATCAACAAGGGAGAACATATTGGAAAATATTTTGGCATGCCCATGAATGATACCCAGGAAAATAGTTCTATGGAATAGGATGTCGTGCTATAATTCAAATGGCTGTTGTATGTGAATACGTGTGTGTGTGTGTGTGTGTGTGTAGGGGGAAGATGGGCACAGTCGGAGCAGTGGCAGTAGATGTGGAGGGCAACATAGCCTGCGCAACCTCCACAGGCGGGATGCTGAACAAGCTGGAGGGACGGGTGGGCGATACAGCCAGCATTGGTCAGTCCTCCTTAGATCCATGGTCATGATTTAAAGCTGCATTATCTAAAAATACAAGCACCTTATCAGTCTGGTACATGAAGTGGGGCTGTGACAGGGAAGACTGGTCCCTCCCCCTTCATGAGCTGCTGTAGATTTGCTCTGTTCAATCCCAATGAGGTTTTGGAGTTGGTAGGTACACTGGCGAGCACAGGAAGTGACACATGTACTTACGAGCCAAACACAAACGGCTCCCAAGCAGCAGCAAGCGAGCTAGCACCTCGGCTGTCGCTACAGAAAACTAAGGGTAGTGAAGTCTTCAAAAATACAAACAGTTACCTCTCGCTGCCACTTGGGGCCGCCAATGACTAAATTAAATGCTAATGAATGAAAATGTTTTTAATCAAATGTTATTGGTTTTTGCTACACAAAACGACAAAAGACCGTCCTTCCATGAATTAGTGATTTAGCAAAAATGCCCACAATTTTTCCGCATTGAATGGCCAAATAAGAGTCCTTGAAATTTCACCACAATGAGTTGGACTTTTATTCAGCCTAGAGGTGGAATAATAATTATAAATATATGAGTATGACTTGTAGTTTTATTCAATGTGCAGGTAGAAGAAGAGGAGTCATTTTCTTTTCCTTTAACCTATATTGGAATAGTTTATATGTATCCTGAGTCTGTGTGTTTTATACTGTTAGTCAGAAGAACACAAAGTCTACCTCAAACAGAAATAGGCACTTGAATGAATGAACTATGTCGTATGATCATAAACCGGTCAAATGGACTGAATTTATTCGGTGCTTACTGTGCTGATATTGAGCTGAAGGTTTATTAATTAAGAATGGAATCCAAGCACAGTGTTTACTTTTGAAGAGCCCATATTTTTTCAGAAAATAAAAATAAATAGTATTATATAGTATTTCCAGTATTTTCTGTGATTTACAGTAGGTCTATGCTTATTATCACAGGAAGTCATTATAAATGACTCTCATAATAAGATGCTAAAAATCCCTTTTTAGTATCTCTGTAGTGACACTTTACTATGTTTCCTGGACTGTCCTGAATTTTTACCAATTCCTGAAATTTTACTGAAAAAAAACAAAAAACAAATTGTATTATCATTTTTGGTCATAATAATGACAAACAAAACTGAAAAGAGAATACACAAAACACAACGACTGTCCCACTGCTCTAGGATTGAATCCCACCCAATTAATCTAAACAAAGAAATAAAAATACTAAAAATCGTGACTCTCTGCTTTTTCTCTTTTTCTCTTTGCTCTGTTTGATAAGTTTTATGACCCTTCCGCCTGTGAATCCCAAAGTTTTTCTTCTCGAAAAACTGACTTTTTAGAAGCTATGTAAGGTTTTCCATTGACAGTGAAATACTGCTGTGGGATCTGCGGGCGAGATGCTTGGTCACATCAACTCCACTTTGGCTGAAGGCGCTGATGTAAAGGTTAGGGAGAGAACGACCAACAGAGATAAGTTAGACAAGATCCCAGTCAATAAGAAGGTTGTTGTAAGAGTGACTCATTGAGTCTTTTCCAGTCTGTTTGCCCTTTGACCGGTAGGAGTTCAACAAGGATGTGTGGTTGTATAGAGAATGTTATAGAGTCTCCACACACTGAAAATAATCTCTTTTCTAGTTCTTAGTATTAGGGTTTGACTTGAATAGGGTGACTCTACGGGGACTCGTTTAAAGCTCCACTTTGCTATTTTTACATTTGACAATTTTCAGACATACTTGTGTGGAATCTGATCAAAATGTCTCATTAGAATCAAATCATGCTTGCCATAGACAACCAGTGTAGTATTGATCAATTCTGCATATACAATGAAACATATCAGAGGTGAATAACTGATTTTTAATTAAAGCCCAGTATCGGCCCAATATATTGGTCTACATCGTATTGATGTCCAATACATTGCAGAGGCTAAATTGTTTTATTGTGGGTTTCCACTGAGAGTGTGGCAACAGTGTCGAGTGGATTTTGTCCCCCGTCAACCCATCTTTTTTCAGTCCCTATCAGTGAATGAGTAATTAGACCGTCACAAGTCAACTGCCGGGATACAACCCCATCCTTTTCCAGTGAACTACCGTAGTTGTTGGATAACCAGTAAATGGAAAGGTCGGATAAATAGTTCAACTCAAAACCAGATAGTCACCATTTAACAAAAGTGACACCAAACGCAAATAAAAAGGATAGCAGGCAAGTAAAGTTGAGCTTGGCTGCTTCTACAGAATGGATGCTCTGTATTTTGCAGATATTGAATGATAAATGGCTGCATTTATATAGCACTTTTATCCAAAGCGCTTTACAACATATGCCTCTCATTCACCCATTCTTACACACACTCTCACACCGATAGCAGTGAGCTACCATGCAAGGTGCTGGCCTGACCATTGGAATCAATTTGGGGTTCAGTGTCTTGCCCAAGGACATGTGGACAGGAGGAGCTGGGGATTGAACCGCCAACCTTGTGATCAGTGGACAACCTGCTCTATCACTGAGCCACGGCCGCCCCATATAATAATGATAAACTTTATTATGAATTGTGTCCTCTCTGGTATCTAAACCTCACTGTACTGTAAGCAGTACAAACTGTTACTAATTCTAAACATATCATGGGAAATGGGACTAATTGGACCAAATGAAAAGTTTGTTAAAAGCTAAAGCATTACTCTGCCATCTAGTGGTGTGAATGTGTAATTGCATTGTCACACCACCAACCTCCTGCAAAAGTTTGTTTGATGGGTTTGATGCCAAAATGAAAAAAAATGATCCACGGGTTGAAAGATTTGGCTTCAAGCCTTCCATGTTGATGTGCAGCATAGACCATAAAACTGCATTTGTGTGTGTGTCTAAGGGTGTGGGGGCTATGCCGACAACAAGGTGGGAGCGGTGTCGCCTACAGGCCATGGAGAAGCCATCATGAAGGTCACTCTGGCCAGACTCATCCTGTTCCACATGGAGCAAGGTATCACACACACACACACACACTTAGTTACACACATATGCTCACACACGAACATATCGGGGTCAACAAACATCCCCAAAAAGTCACTTTTTCAAGGATTTTCGAGACCTTTCTCCACTTAAACTAAAACATTATTTCTTCAGCACACTTGGTCACTTTATTTATTACACCTGTTTATGCAAACAGTTCCATACAGTGAGTATAAATAAGGTTCAGTTACTGTTCGACAAGATGCTGATTTCAGCCACTTCAAACACAGTATGATGGTTGCTGCCAGACGCAACGCCCTCCTGGGTTTTTCATGCCCTAATTCAAGTGAAGAGTACGAAATATCTGAATTGCCACATGTACGCAAAACGTGTGCAAAACAGCAGTATATATATACTGAGCCAAAGGAAAGAATGAAACATTGGTCCGATATCAAAATCCAAAAAATATAAATAGTTTGATAGAAGTGAAAAATGTATTAAGTATTTGGGGGTTTTTTTGGTTAGGGGTTAGGCATCCAGTGAGGTTAAGCAGAGGGTTAACAGACATCGCCGCCAAAAGTAATCCTGCAAGCAGCAGCAGCTTTGTACCCAAGGGTGTCCAGGAAAAATTACTCTAATATATGCAGCATGACAAATATGGAGTAATGGATAGAGGGATAAACGAAGGGAGAGAGGGATAGGATGGATGGATGGCAAAGCAGATGAAAGGAGGAAGACAGGGTGAGAACGAGGGATTCGGAATCCACCAGGAACAATGGAAAGGAGAGGGGCAACTTGGACCATTGGCACTAGCTATAAAAAACACCAGTATTATCCTTTAAATCATGCATCAGCCAGATCTAAGATTTACTTGAACAGCAAAAGAACCTCTTGACCCTGCCTGCATACTTAATACTTATTAGTGTAACCAATCAAGTGGCCCGAGTGTAAATTTGTTTCCTCTGCTGTATCCTGTTGCTAATTGATGCTGCACCGACTGTTTGTCCACGGGGATCATTAAAGTTTCATCGTACCTTATTATTTTTTTTCTGCTGCCAGGTCAGTCAGCAGAGGCGGCCAGCAACTTGGGACTGGCCTACATGAAGGAGAGGGTGGGGGGGCTCGGTGGGGTGATAACGGTGGATCCCGAGGGCCACTGGGCCGCCTGCTTCTCTACCCTGCAGATGGCCTGGGCCGCAGCCCAGAAGGACACCCTGCACTACGGCCTGAAGACCGGGGAGCACTTCACCCAGAGCATAGACGACCCACGCTGATGGAGAATGCAATCCATTTGATTATTTTTAAGGCCAGCGCTGATTAGAACAGGGAATAATCCCTACATGTCTTAATCCATACATGTCTTATTATATGGGGCTGATTGAGCGACG
This sequence comes from Gephyroberyx darwinii, assembly GCA_900660455.1. Classification (NCBI taxonomy): domain Eukaryota; kingdom Metazoa; phylum Chordata; class Actinopteri; order Trachichthyiformes; family Trachichthyidae; genus Gephyroberyx; species Gephyroberyx darwinii. The sequence goes on from CABFOQ010033131.1 coordinate 6,124, forward strand.
ATTTAAATTTCACAATTTTCATGCCCAAACAAAATAAATACCAGGATTCAGTTTCCCCTGGAATTATATTCTTCTTAGGGTGGAAAATAGCCAGTGTAGCCAGTGTAGTATTGATCAATTCTACATTAAATATGTAATCAATTAAATTGCATCATATCCATCACCCTGACTGGCCGATATCTGATTTTTAACAAAAGGACCGATACGCCGATATATCAGTGTAACAATGCAGTTCCACTTTTGAGCCTGGGTCTTTATTGGCCTCCATGTGAAAACAATGATCACGAATCTAGCTCACCGTCCTGAGACTGTACGTCTTTATTTCCACACCCGTCTTTCCTCTACCAGTCTGAGAGATTAGCGGAGTTTGATTACACACACACCACGCCTCTCTAACTGCTATTGATACCAATCAGGGTCTATTTTGGTTTTGAACCTACATCTACTAATATAAGTATTGTAATTTCCATATCTTTTAAAAAAACTACTAATTTTGAACATGTATAATCTGAGAAAATGTGTCTTGATTTTTTATTTTCAATTTCTCATTTTCTGTAACAGTACTGATGAAAGCAGTGGTGGCTGTTTTCCTGCTGTGGTGGATTCATTATGAAGGTTTTGTAACTCCTAACCAGAGCCAGTATGTGTAAAGTGCTGCTGATCAGAAAATCATTGATGATGGCAATAAATGCCTTTAATCACCGACCATTGTGTGTTCCATACCTCATCTGCCCTTTTATGTCTGAGTGTAGGAGTGGACCAATGTGTGCGCTATGTGATGCAGCCACCAGATGGTGCTATTATAATACTATTAACACTGAAACACCCAGTTTCTGTCTTATCACATTTCTTGGTCAGGCTTCCTCTCGTTAGTCCTCTTTGCCTCGATGCAACTGAAACCAAAGAACGTCAGATGAATTCATGTGGATGCCATTTGGATTCCCTGTGATGTGTTACGGTAAAGAAACAATGAGGAGCAGTCGCTTGAAGCTGCTGTGGTGCACCCTGACCACTGAGGAACACATCCTTACCAGGGTGGGAAATAACCAGAGAGGCACAGGGATTTCGCTGGTACTCATTTCCAAGCACAATGAAAAAATGAAATGAAAAATGAAAAATGAAAAACTGCGGGTCTAAAATAGCCATATGCCATACCATATGGGACAAAAGCCATACCATATGGGACATATGTGTGTAGAAAAGTCACTTAAAAAACTCAATTGAGTTGAGTTTGACACATAGGCTGCTAGATTGCTGGACCAGCATTTGCCCCTTTTCACACAAAAAAAACATCTTGGTATGGCTTTAAAGGTGGCTATGTGTAACATTTTAACATCAATAAATCAGTAACACGTTAATTTAATAATCCAGTCAGTTATTGAGTAAGGTGACCGATGGACCAAACTCCCCAAAAAGTTGGTGTAGACCTTTAAAGAAACATTTGGATTATTTAACTGTTTCTTGGAAATGTGTTTCACCACAAACTGTAGGTGGGATATCCTCAATAGGTCACATATCCCGGCATTGCTTTGATTGTCAACTCTGCCACCTAATCCCCCCCATCTGCTTTTGGTGCTTTGAGTATAAACACTTCTTCACTGACATAGAGGTATTTTAGCTGCCTTTGGACCCTGATACCAGCAGGATTCTGCACTAGTTTGTATCCTAAACAAAGCAATAATGGGGGTAAGGCAAACAGGCCGGGATGGCAAAATTGTGTGTGTGTGTGTGTGTGTGTGTGTGTGTACTTCAATCCTTATGAGAACCATTTTGAGTTTTAGACCTTCAGAGTAAGGACATTTTGCGAAGTGAGGTCATTTTGGTTGGTCCTCACTTTTTCAAAGGGCTAGTTTAGGATTAGGACTACTTTTTTTCATCACTGTGGTGTTTCTGCACTGCACTTGCCAGAGATCACCTGTCAGTGTGTCCAGTACTGTGACGTCTTTTTCCTTGTATTTTCTGTTGATCAAATCAAACTTTATTCATACAGCACATTTCGTACATTAAGATGCAATGCAATGTGCTTCACATGTGGGCCAGTTGGACCAGAACAAACATGGAAAGAGAAAGGCAGTGAAGCCGGTTGCATACTCAGTGTAGCTAGTGAAGCAACTACTGTGAAATGCTTTGGGCATAATCTTGAGCCTCGCAAATTCCAGATTCCTCAAAATGAATCAATTCCAGCCACAACCACGGTGTCTTGGGAAGAGGACACACGGTTTTCAGGGGTGTGTAGTGGTGAGGGTGGAGGTTAGGGAATGAATGCAGTCAACAGAGGGTCCTCACAATTAGTGAGACAAAAGTGTGTGTGTATGAGTGTGTGTCTGCCCCTTTACATAACCAACGTTGCAAGCCACGCAAACTGAAGAATCTCTGCACATAAAAGGAGAGTGTTATTAAAACATTCTCAGCTGATCTGCGTGGAATGAAAAGGACATCAGTGCACAGTTGACCTCCCAGCAGTCAGCGGGGTGGAGGATTTGGAGGTCGCCGCCTCCGCGGGCCAATGCCCAGCTGCCTCTGCAAGGTGAGATTTGGCCCTGCTGTGCTTTTTTTCGGCTATGCACACTGTTGGCTATATTTTAGATGTTGTCAGACCAGACCGGTAGGTTCCTGCACTATAGTTTGTGTCCTAAACAAAGCAATAATGGTGCTAGAGGACAGGTGTGCATTTTGAGTATGTGTGGGTTCTTGTATTTCTGTACTTGTGAGGACCGAATTTTGGGTTTAGGGTTAAGATTAGAATTAGGTTATAGAATGGCTAGGGGTTAGGGAATTAATATAGTCAGTGAAGGTCCTGCAGGATAAAAGTAAATATCATAATCATCGTGTGTGTGTGTGTGTGTGTGTGTGTGTGTGTGTGTGAGTCTTCAAGGTGAGGTTTGGCCCTACAGTGGTATAGTTTCTTGGTTTTGCACCAAGTCACTGGCTAGCTCTGAAGACTGCATAAAGTAGCAAGATGTAGCCAAGATACAATTGGAAGTAAGGTGATTTTGCCTTCACAATAAAAGTATTGTTTTTACTCAAAGCGCTATATTTTATATGTTAAGCATTTAACTGATGCTCTTATCCAGAGCGACATACATTGAGTGCAAGAGTGGAATAAGCTTCAATGCCTACATCAACAAAAATTACAAGAACCCAAAAAAGGAGGGCAAAGGTCAAGGTTGCAGTGATCTCACATTAATCCCATCACCACTGAATGATCATGTAAGAGTGAAGTGCTGATGTGATCTGGTCGAATCTTGGCAATATTGCGAAGATGATAAAATGCTGTTTTAGTAGTCTCCTTAATATGTAACTCGAATGAGAGGGTAGGGTTGAAGTTAACCCCAAGGTTTTTGACATATGGGCTCTGGGAGATTACACAACTATCAAAATTTAGAGTACTATTCTCAAACAGATACCTATGGCTAGCTGGTCCTACAATCAACATCTCAGTTTTGTTGGCATTGAGCAGTAGGAAGCTTTGCGACATCCAACACTTGACCTCCAATAGGCAGGCCTCTAATTTTTGAAATTGGGTGTGATTGGTTAGTTTAACGGGTATGCAAATTTGAGTGCCATCAGTATAACAGTGGAAGTTAATGCCGAATTTGCGAATGATGTCACAGAGTGGTAACATACAGATAGAGAATAGTAGTGGGCCTAGGACAGAGCCTTGTGGCACACCAAAGTCGACATTGCAACACTCTGAGGTCATATTGTTGTAAAAGACGCGGTGTGATCTATCAAGTAGGTAATCAAATATTAAACCAAGACAGCGCTGATCCGGATTCCAATATAAGTTTCAAGAGATTCAAGAGTATCGTATGATCGTATGAGCATTTTTCCCGGGGAAGGGCTGTCCGCACCGAGACCTGGCCATCACCATTGATGATACTGTGGTGACGTCAACTCGGACTGCGAGGAATCTGGGTGTGACCCTGGACGACCAACTGTCATTCTCGGCAAACATCGTATCAGTGACACGCTCCTGCAGATTCCTCCTCTACAACATCAGGAGGATTCGCCCCTTCCTCACTGACAAGGCAGCGCAGGTGCTCATCCAGGCTCTTGTCATCTCCCGCCTGGACTACTGCAACTCCCTCCTTGCTGGTGCTCCGGCGTCGGCCATCAGACCTCTGGAGCTCGTTCAGAAAGCTGCAGCTCGTCTGGTGTTCAATCGCCCCAAGTTCACCCATACAACTACCCTCCGCCGTTCTCTACACTGGCTCCCTGTAGCAGCTTGCATCCAGTTCAAGACCCTGGTGCTAGCCTATAGGGCAGTGAAAGGAACAGCTCCTTCCTACCTCCAGGCTATGGTCAAGCCTTACACCCCCGCCCGACCACTTCGCTCTGCTGCCTCGAGGCGACTGGTTGCCCCGTC
>CABFOQ010033160.1:9519-20837 GCA_900660455.1 Gephyroberyx darwinii
ACTCCTCCTACAACCCCAGGAACAACAACTGCCACCGTGACGCCTTCACCGTCTCCGGGATAAACTTCCTCACCTCTGTGCTGGCCACTCTGGTGGTGTTTGCCGTGCTGGGCTTCCGCGCCAAACAGATGGTGACCAAGTGTGTTATCAGGTGTGTTTCAGCGTGTGGTACACATGCAGACGTGCACTGAAACGCACATGCAGACGTCGCGACTCTGACACGTGAGGCACTAGTATATGAAAACCTTCTGCTTTTCTTTTTCTTAGAAACGTGCAGCAGCTGTCAGTTTTCAACGGTGCCGTGGATAACAACATGATGCCTGACTTCAACATCTCTGATCCCAGGTCTGTGTCCCTAGAGGACTACAGGACCTGGTTTACTCTCTACGGAGATAAAGTCCCAGGCAACTTTACCGACTGTGACCTGGAAAAAGAAATGCAGACGGTAAAGATGGAATTCACATCCAAAGTAACATCCATTTGTTTCAGTGACATTTTCTAAGTAAAGTTTGTTGGATGGATTCTTTCATCCTTTGGCATCATGGCGTTTTACAGTTACTACTCTCTTATGTTATTGTCCAGACACCCCAAGATCTCGTGGCATAGTGTTGAACAAAAGTTAGAAGTTGTATGTGCGGCTGTGGCTCAGTGGTAGAGCAGGTTGTCCACCGATCACAAGGTTGGTGGTTCGATCCCCGGCTCCTCCTGTCCGCATGTCCAAGTTTCCAGACTCTGAACCCCAAATTGCTCCCGATGGTCAGGCCAGCACCTTGCATGGTAGCTCACTGCCATCGGTGAGTGTGTGTGTGTGTGTGTGTGTGTGTGTGTGTTTGGGTGAATGAGAGGCATATATTGTGAAGTGCTTTGGATAAAAGCGCTATATAAATGCAGCCATTTATGTGCATGCTAACCCTTTCTGTTTTCCTGCCCGTAGGGTGTGGAGGGGACAGGCCTGGCCTTCATTGCTTTCACAGAGGCCATGTCACTTCTTCCCGGCAGCCCTTTCTGGTCCGCACTCTTCTTCCTTATGCTGCTCAACTTGGGCCTCAGCACCATGTTTGGCACTATGGAGGGCATCCTTGCCCCCCTCACCGACAACTTCAAATGTCTGGCCAAGAACAAGACCAAACTCACCGGTAAGCATCAGTTTTAAGTGATACTCCTACAACTAATACGATTCATCGTGAAGTTTTGGTGATTTATCAAAACAACTTTTCTACAACATTGTCCAAGGGGACATCTCAACCCTGTTGGTTACATGGTTACTGTAAAGCTGAGCCTCACTCAGTACCCTCCTGGCTACCATGTGTCAGAGCCTTTAGATGGTTTGTGATTGTTGAGGTCTGTCTTTTTTCATGTCCTTTTATTCCTGTGTAATATCCTTTTTTCTTGTCTAACAGTGTTCAGCTGCGTCATTGGCTTTCTGATTGGCCTGCTCTTCACCCAGCGCTGCGGGAACTACTTTGTGACGATGTTTGACGATTACTCCGCCACTCTGCCCCTCATCATCGTGGTGGTTTTTGAGACATTCAGTGTGTCTTGGCTATATGGAGCTGACAGGTGAGATCTAATTTTAAACTGTGTTGAAATCCCAACCAATCAGTTTAGTTCCCTATTAGGCTTGTCAGTGTGTGCCACGAAAAATCAAATGACTCATCATTCACCCCTCGTGTGTTTTTACAGGTTCCTTAACGACATCGAGGTGATGCTGGGCTGGCGCCCCAATGTGGTTTACAAGTACCTGTGGAAGTACGTATGCCTGCTCGCTATGCTGGGGCTGCTGGGAGCCAGCGCCATCCGCATGTTCATCAAACGGCCCACGTATAGGGCATGGAACCAAGAGAAGGTAAGGACCGTGACGTTCGAAGTCTCACTCAGTTCTTCAGTATGTGCTCGTATCGTTATTTCCTTCATACGTCGGTCTCTCTTTCAGGCCACTGAGGAGGCCCTGGAGTACCCTGGCTGGGCCCTGGCTGTCTTGACTTTACTGATCGTGTTTGCCATGATGCCCGTCCCGCTGGGCTTCATCCACTCCACCCTGCGGGACAGGACGGCGCGGGACACCAGGGACACGGAGATTGGGCAGTACAGCCTCGTCAGCAGCGGCAACAACTGTGAAACCCCTATGACCGACATGGCAGAACTGGACCAGTGAAAGCGGACCGCTCCTGTTTCTACTTAACTTCATGGGTGAGAACGTATGAGGGGTGGACGTGACGACATTTAGATGATAGAAATAGAGCTGATGAAAATGTTTGTGAATTGAAAAATGAAGCGATAGATCATCATGACTAGATAAATTGACAGTTTGATTAAAAACAGTCATTTTCATCATTTATCAACACTTTCTATCATTCCTCATTTATCTATAAGCAACAAAATTGCGAAACCTAGAAGGGTGGAAGTAACAAAGTAACTAATAAGAGGTGATGAACAATCTAATGAAATTGCATGTTATTTTAAAAAGAGTGATAGATTGTTTGATAATTGATTATTGATATTGATAAATTCAAGGTGAGTTGATTAAATAATTGGTGATTTCAAACGTTCATTCATCAGTTGCACTACAAAATTGCCATTATTGTGTGACACCTGCAGCCTCAGGCGTTCATCATTTGGCACAAGAAATTTTTGTTACTACAGCTGGTTTATCATTTCATTGAGTCATATTTGTTACTTTACTCTGTTTAAATGATAAATAATATAAACAATTTAAATGAAAGTGGTGATGAAAATGTTCATCAAATCATCTGAGGAAAAAACTAGAATTATATCATACCTTTTATGTGTGAGCGAGCGATTGCTGCTTAGACTGTAAGCTGTAAACAGAAAGGTGCTTTTCAGAAAATACTGCAGGTACGTTTTATCCCAAACCAACTGACAGCTGACAGCAGCAGCAAAGTATAACAAAACAATCCACACTACTATCTCTTTTATTTTAATGGCAGTCTATCTCGCTGTTTAGCCATCATTTTCTACACGTTGTTACTTAAATCTAGGTGCATGTATTGAAACGGTCATTTCCACTTTGAGTATTTTGTGCCCAAAGATTTAAACTTTTTATTTTAGAATGTGTAATGGAAAGATGGAACAAATAATGTATTATTGTGTGATAGCTACCTTTTTACACACTGAATTATCAGGTTTTCTAGTTTTATTGAAATGTCTTTTTAATTCTGCCTTTTAGTGACTTTTTATAACATGTTTTATAATAGTTTAGTTGCCCATTTGTGTCGTCTAAAAATCCAAAAAAAATGTTAGATTCATCTTTTTTTTTAATCATTTCATCAAGCCAGACAATTTCACATTAGGTCATCAATGCCCGCAAATGCTTACAAAACCTCAACTTGACTCCGCTCAGTCTGTTGGACAGAATTTGTAAATCATCATAAATCTGTCTAGCTGGTACTACTTGTATGCACCTGTATCGTGTAGCATGCAGTGCATGAACAATATGCTACACATGAATGTCAGCACTCTCTGTTCAAACCTTTCTGAAGTCCAATCACCATGCATGTAGTTTTTGTTTGATCATGGTTATGTAATATTACTATCACTAATGGTTTTAAAACTTTTTTTTTTCTTTTTTTTGAGATATTACCTCTAAAAACGTAAGATCCCATCATCCTGTCACCCTCAGTGTTCTGATGTCTGAAAACCCATTTTAAGCAGTACATTGAGAAGGCTGCACAATAGGCCTGATGTAATGTGTCAACCCAGATAAGGGTTTCCGCCCCCTTCCAGTCTAATGTGAAAATGGATGGGGGTGTAAAATAATTTCCTGTAACTACGCATTATGCTTAGCGTACTTAGCTTAGCATTCCAGCATTTGTCCCTTTGTGGCCTGACGATACTGAGAGGTGGAGTGTAGGTGGACAGCCTTGTACTACCAGACTAGACCTGTACTAGAGAGCAACCGAAGGATGATGGTTGTTAAAACTCTTGTAATGTAAATATGTACATAGCATGTGTAAAAACCTCAAGAGCAAATGTGTGAAGTCATTTAGGGTTTTCTATCATTACCTGTTGGGAAACTACATTTGGATGAGAGCCTTGTATAGCAACATAAGTTAAAATATAACCGATGTCTGTCAGTTGTTACTGTGCCGGTAGGAGGAAGCAAGCTGCTTACACTCTTTTAGAGGGCTGGACCAATCCCCTTTGAACAAAGTACTCCTATCTTCAGTATTTTGATGTCATTATAGTACACTTGAGTCTTGACAACATATTTTTAAACTGTAATCTTAATTGCTTGATGATTTTCATCAACATAAATAAGAGTAGTTTTGTACTTTTACACAAATGGTTCCAATATTACCAGACACCTTGGCCTTATGAACTCAATGCTGTCAAATACAAGAGCCAATACTAAGTGCCTTCATATACAACAGTCCATCAGTGAAGGTGATTGTGATGTGCAGAGTATTCCCACCATACATGTAGTTACTTTTTTTTAAGAAATGTCTTTCACAATGTGTGTATGTAGCCTACAAGTTTGTATACATTTCATGTTTGAGAAAATCTAATATAATGCTTGCATTGTTGTAATATATTGTTGCCATCTCTTTTGTATTTTAAAGTGTAGTTTTTTCCCCTTTTGTTAAATACAGCTTTAACTTTGTCTTGTATTTGAAATGTTAGTTGGTCAGACTGTTAGATGATTGTTTCTTTCTATCTTTCTTTGTGAAAAGAAGTGCAGTATAGCACTCAAAGCGTTTTCGACTGAAAACTTTACCAGCCTGATGTAAAAAGAACGTATTGTAATGGCATTACAATTGTACAATTGCAAAGTGAATTAAAAGCTTATCTGAACAAACGTTTTTTCTGCTGCAAATACAAATGAATCCACACGTGCAATCAGACATTCTTGTTGAAAGAGGAAGCCACGGCTGTTTAAGAAACGTTTTTAACTTCAATACACACAAGGAAACTGTGTTACGTTATTCTCTGATTATAAATTATAATATAAATATATATTATTATAAATTCAAATTAAGAAGCTGTATACTTACTGGAAATACTGGAAATGGTAGAAAAGATTTTTTCTACCATGGAAGTTGTATTGTCTTTAACTTTCAATTTTGATATTTTAAAGGGTGCCTCCTATCCATCTATCAAGTCTTGGTACATTATTAGTTCAAGGGTATCAAGACCTCAAGGTAAACATTTGACCAGCTGCAGCACCTGGCTGGCAAAGCACTCTTTTGACTATTAGGCCAAGTGTGCCAGTAAAACGTGTAGTAGCAATGTGAGGCCTGGGAAGGGTAGACTTGTGATGACACTGCATCTGTCTGATGGAGAACGGTTTCCAAATTAGATACTATGAGCCGGTGTCTCAAGCTCTGACTGACTGACTGGTCTCATATTTGCAGAATAACAGTGTAGGCAGTCTGGACCATTGTGTTTCCTGAGAAAGTTCAATGGTATCAAGACCTCTGTCAAGCACTGTTGTGACTATCAGGCACAGTGAACACTTTATACACTCTTTGTATTTCTTTCCTAGCCACCAGTCCTTCAACATTTTGAATGTCCTTGTAGGATTGTGTTGACGATGGGACTGGAGTAGTGGCTTTCCCTGAAGTGTTTCCAAACCACTCAGAGGTTCAACCATCACAACAGACTAACTAACCTATTTTGGTCTGTACCTGTATTTCATTTTATACAAAATGATATTCAACTTCACACATTTTCAGTAAGTGTTTGTCGTGTGAGACCTTTGCAGTACCTCTCTTTGTCAGTAGGGGGCTCTGCTGCACTCAAAGCATTTTCAGCTGATTTCAGTGATGTTTCCCTGTTTTTACCCCATGTCACAATATCAAATGGCTTTTTTAACACCTAACCCGTTTTTGCACACGGCAACCGCAGATGAACCAACACTAAGTTGGTCAAGCAGCACTTCCTGCTGTAGGAAATTGATTTTACGGGCCCAGTGTGAGCAGGTCTGTGCTCTGTGTTGTTTTTCTGCTGTTAAAAAGGTCACAAAAGGAAAACTGCTGAAATCAAGAGTCACATGAATACAATACCTCCCATATAATGTTAACTGTTAACAAATGTTAACTGTTTTCTTCGCCAGTTTAGAGACTTAAGTTATATCAGGCTTATGTGCTACTTTCTTGAGCGTATCTTCTGTGTGCTTAGTCTGGTGTGCATCACTACTTGTGAATTTCCCTTTGGAAATATGGCCAGAGGGAGTTCAGTTGTCTTGGATGCAGTCTCACTTCTCACTCCAGTCAGCCAGAGACCTGGTGGGAGGCAGTGAGGAGAGGAACACACCCAGCAGAGACAACCCAGACACCCTGGCATCAACTTCAGGTAAATACAGCCCCATATTCAATATAACTACTTTCTTCTGTATAAACACAGTAAATGGTGTGTGTGTGTGTGTGTGTGTGTGTGGTGTGGGGGTTATTTAATGGTTTTCAATTGCCTTTTTCCTACAGCAGGACCAGGCGGGGCAACTCTAAACCAGATCAAAAGCGCTAAAAGTTGATTGTAAAATATAATCAAGCTGGAAAATCATTCCTATGACCAACGAGCTGTTTGAAACTGGAATATTGTTTTGAGAGGTAGAGATACACAGCTGATTAGGTAAGCCCTGGCAAGTCCTAACCGGCCCTGTTGTAGCAACCAGACCAATGTCTTCAAAATAAGAGCATGCTGGTATAAAAACCTACAAATAAAAATAATAAAGACTTTTTTTCCCCCAATGATTACTTTTCCCCCAATGATGTAACTCTCGTTCCTAGGTCTACTAGCATGGAGGCCCACATCACTGGCCTGGTATCGGTCTGCTTCCTGCTGGTTCTTCCACTGAGCTGCTCCCAGGTCACCCTGCAGTCTGAGACGGGGATCAACGCCCATCCAGCCCCCGGAGCACCGCCGCCTCAGTCACCACACTTACGAGACCTATTCAGTAAAGAGGAAACCAGTCACCTTAATGCAAAGCAAACCTGTAAGTCTGGACTAAAAAAAAGTACATTTGTAAAGGTGTAATAACAATGTCAAAACCATTATTTTGTGTATAATTTTGTTAGTAATTCAGTTTTTTTCAAATGGTTTTAACCAAAAAAAGTTATTGTTATATCTTCTTCATTCACAGTGAGATTTGTAAAGGTGTGTGATAATGTCAATACTCCCCATTACTTAGGTTTTACCATTATTGTGTGTATAATTTTGTTAGTCATTTTCAACTGGTTTTATTTACTGGATTGTTAAATTTCCCTCATTCACACAGATTTGTGTGTGAAAACTGGCAGTCGTTGTTGGGTGTTTGTTCCTCCACAGATGCCCATGTGGACAAGGACAATGCCAAAGTGGGTCTGTTCATCGCTGCAGCCATGGGAACAATAATGGTGATGGCTGCACTCTACTGTATCTACAACAAGTTCTACACCAAACACCAGTACCTGCACACCCAGCTTCACGACGACTCAGGTAGTGTTTCTAACTGTTTCGCAATATATCGGTGCAAGTGTGAACTGTCCGGAGAAGACTTTTCACTTGTTGAATGTCACACTTTCCTCTTTAACAGAAGGATAGATGGGAGGCAAAAACAATTGAATGTATCTTCAAAGGGAAATTTGACCACAAAATACAGATTATAGATTATAGATTGTTATTCTAAAACAATTATTTGTTAGTACTGAGTTCAGATCTCTTATGATCGAGGAAACTGCAATCCTCTGGCTCCAAATTGGATTGCCCGCAAAGGTTGAAAGAAAATTGTATTTACAGTTACCTTTGCATACCTATATTTGAAACAGGAAGTGAAAATCAAAACTCAAGCGTGAAATCCCAAACTGTCTCCCAACCAGCAGAAAGTGAGCGCTGCGTCCAGAGAAAGCTGGACTCACCATGTTAGATATTTTTGTCTCTCTCATCCCATTTGGTATCTTTTGGTATAAAGTATCACAGACCAGCCGGGTTGGTAAACATGAGCATGCTCTCTGTAGTTTACTGATGTCACGTTACAGGATTTCTGGGTAATGAAGTTCAAATCTTTCAAACAGTTACATCTCGCTGCCATTTGGAGTCGCTAGTGTGCAAAATTGGCGAGTGCATTTTGTTTTATCCTGTGAGCTAACACCTGAAAACTCAGAAAACAACAGGAAAAGATGGTTGGGGAAATTTGAGGAAAATATCTACATTTGCAGAAAAACAACCCAGTAGTCAATCTTGGTGGAATTGAAACCCGTTTAAGTCTTCAGACGTTTCTCACGATTCCTTCCTGTCCTCAGAGTTATCCATCGACTCCATGGAGCATCCCCCCATGTTTTTCCATGGCTCTGCTGGCCCCAGGGTGGGAGAGGTGAGGAGAGCTGGTTATGGCTCTCTGTCGGACACCCCATCCATCATCTCTGTGCCGCCCAGCCTGTCCCCTCCTCCCTCCGTGGTGCCCTTCCCTCCCCTCTTCCTCTCCTCTCACTCTCTAAGAACAATATCAGCTAAGGATCTGGAGAAATGCTATATCTAATATTGAATGCATACTGGCATGAGGCTTTTGAATGAATTGCGTCATTGGAGGACTGAAGGAGAAGTGATTGTTGTTTGAATAAGCATTTGTTGCTTTTACACTAATTAACCAGTTAACCAAGTCTTGTCTTTAAGAATGAACTGTAATCATCTGTCTATAATGTGGTATTTATGTTCATACAGTCATAAACTACTTGCACTTTATCTCATAACATCCATGCTTGTAGTAGACATCTGTTGTACCATATAATAAACCCTCTAACAGTGACAAATGTTGTCTTGCTCATCTCTGCCTGTTTGCTGCATAACTTCTGTATCAGTCACATGGTAAAGCACAATTTGGCTCTTTTGCATAACTTTTCATGGCAATAAGTATAACTCTGATGTTTTTATGGAAACAAAATAAACATTGCAAGAACAGGAGAGCAAATAGAGGAGAACTCATTCACATCGACCCACCCTCACAGAAACAGGGCCATGAATGAATGATAGAAATGAATGAAAGAGAATGAATGAATGGAAAATGACTGTCAGTGAAAAGAGAAAAACCCAAAACTTTTTTTCACTTTCAAAACTTTTTCTTTCACTCTTTTAAAAACTTTTACTTTTCGCTTTCAGTTTGTGTTTTGAGACAAAAGTCAAACCAAGTCCGAGTTAAAACAGCACGAGACTGTGCAAGACGACTCCAGACCCGGACTGGAGCACTTCAGTGCTGGTATGTTGTCATAAAATATTAATCCGAAACTACTTCTAAACTACTCTTTTCTTTTTCTTTTTTGTCATTTTTGATTGATTTCTTTATAATTGGTTTTCACCATCACTGCAATATCTGCACTTTGTGTAAACTATGCATGTAACAATAAACTCCCACATCTGTCGTCAGAGCAACCCGCCCCCCCGCGTGAGCAGGACGGGGTTTTACTCTAACTCTCCATTCATTGTTGCTATGGTGCAGAAATAGCCGCTGCTTTGAATCCTACTCACTGCTTAATAAAACGCCGGGCTGCGGGGAGGAAGTGACACGGTAGATCTCACGGTAGATCTCACTTCACACACACACACACACACACACACACACACACACACACACTTGAGAGATTAGCGCACACGGGCGGTAATCTGGTTTCAGCACCACGGCCAGAGACACCGCTTGACCATGCATCCTGCCCAAAATTGCCTACAGCACACCTTTAACCTTAACCCAAGATTGTAAAGAAGTTATTCCGGACTCTCGTCTGATTGATAATGTTTTCTAGAGGCATCTGAGGCCCGGGCTTTGTTTATGTTATGTTCACATCGACGTTGAATCGCTGGGTAATCTCTGTTATTTGCTACAAAATTTACCTGGAAGGAACCGGGAGCTTTTTGTCAAATACATTAGTAAATAAGTTAGGTAAGTCAAGTTTTATGTGTGAGTGAGAAGCACGAGGCGGAGGGAGTAGCGGCGAAGGCTGCGCGCTCTGACGGGAGCGCGCAAGGACAGCAAATTGGTCGGATCCTGGAGTCGTGAGGATGGAGGTCCGGACGGATAGGCTTAAGGTTGTGGCAGCCAAGACTCTCGGGAAAATATACGGGTATGTACTAATCACTCTGGAACATTTTTAACTAGAAAACGTTGAACCAGCCGATTGGAAGAAATGGCTGCAGGCGTATTCCTTGATTGCAAACAGAAAGTTCATATTCTGCTGTGAAGTTAGAGGGCTGTAGTCATTCTAGGCATGATATTAATATGAATGTTTCTTAAAAGCGAGGCAAACTACTGTGTTGAAGATCAAGATGCCCAGGGGCCTGGATTAGTTACTGGGGTTGGATGACCTGGCACAACATCTGTCTCATTATAGGCTGCTGGATTTATTTGATTGAGCAAAACAAGCAGTAACACCTGACAGTCAGCAATAGTCAAAAAGTTACAAACCGTTTCTTTGAGCGCACAAATTATATGGAACATAAACGCCACAATTACCAATAGAAATTAGAAAACAAAAAGATTTAAGATTCAATCAAGCCCAAATGTGGTTTTCAATGTAAAATGGAGTAGTGGTAACTAGATTCATTTCGTTTTGGCCTTTAGTGTCTTCTGTGTTGTCACGTTTAGTTTGATGTATATCAATCTGTACAGTAGATATTGAAATGCCTATGGCTGGGCAATTAGGTATTGTGTGTATGAATTTCTACCTTACAGACAATGAAATACACGAAGTGTGCTTGGTAGCCTATCTATATTTTCTCACATTGAGTGTAAGTGTAAACTAGGCCTGTTAAATTAGTGTCAACCCACTGGGTCCAGGCCTTGAGTTATTCTTTATTGGGACTAGAGGCTCCCTAAACATAAGATATCAAAAATGAAAAATGTGTGTGTGCCCATCACCCCGAAAAATGTGATTATGGGCTGGTATCCTGGGCTATAGTACATGCCAGGGAAGCTGCAAACTAAAATGTACAACTAAACCACTTCCCAGAAACGTGCATGCATTGGAGCCCACGAGCCAGTGACACCTGAGCAAAAAAATACGTGTGATGTATAAAAAAAAAAATTAAAAAAAGTAAAACACCAGAACCAGTTGCATCGGGAATAACCTGCAAAGTTGTGTGCCACATCTTTCTAAGAACAAGTGTCCGGTTTGTCTGGTGTCTGGCTAAATATACACGCAAAACGCCGGCTATCTGAGCGCAAGATGTTTGTGCGCTCCCTCTCTTTCTCTCTCTCGGGATTTGAAGTAGCGTCTAAACACATAAATCCTCTCCCGAAATAGCCCTCTCCTCGTCCCAAGCTGTTGGCCCACGTAAATCCCTGCAGGCCGTACACCTTGGCCACCTCTCCGTCTCCGTGGCTCGTCCCTCCCTTC